>JAQZBX010003027.1:0-67736 GCA_029593785.1 Cabassous unicinctus
AATTCAGATTTCCTGTTTGTTTTTTTTATTTTAAATGATTCTCCAAGAGCAAGAGGATGCATTTAAATATGATGAATCAAAATGATCTTGGGGGCGGATGTGGCTCAAATGGTTGGGCGTCTGTCTGCCATGTGGAGGGACCTGGGTTCGATCCCCGGGACCTCCTGGTAAAATAAAAAAAAAAAAAATATATATATATATATATATATATATATAGAAGGCGCATGGGCTGCCAGGCTCTGTGTGCCGGTGAGCCGCCAGGTCCCGGGAGCCGTGCAGCAAGATGATGATGTAACAGGAGAGAGATAAGACGAGATACTCCGAAAGCTCTGAAAACCACTAGCCGAGGTCGCGCACATGGCAGAACACCTCTCTCCTACATCGGAGGGCTCCAGAATCGAATCCTGGTGAAGACTGGAGGAGGAGAAGAGATGAAAACAGACACAGAGAATTGCCCAGCGAATGGACACAAAACAGCAAAATGGGGAAGGGGGGGGGTTTAAAATGGATCAAGTAAATAAATAAAATCTTTAAAAAAAAAAAAAAAAAAAAGATCTTGAGGGCTTCTTGCCTTTTCACATTATACCCCCTCACCATTACAGATTTTGATACAATTTCCTATGTTGTCTCCACCTTTGAAAATGATGGTTATAATGAGCATTTGTTATTGAATTACTTACTGTAGTTTGTCAAATTTCTCATTGTGTTTCAGGAAAAAATATGCAAGCATATCTTCAACTCTAAAAAGTTAAAAACACTTGTATTTAGTCTTCTAATAAAAAATTATGCAATCTTTGTTGATAATTTTTTATCCTGAAATATTTATTTTTAACTTAAAAATAATTGGTATCACAAGGGTTAACTTTATACTATTTGATATGAGGAAAGTTTTTCTACCAACAACTATAGCCAATATATCTTTCTGAGGACAAAAATTTAAATGTAAACAAATTGTATTGTTCTCCTGAATAAAATAATAATGCATAACATATATAAGTATATATATTGTGCATACTCATATAATACATGAATATATTTATTATATTATACAATTTTTCTGTCTCAGTCTCTAACCTGAACTGATTATAATTGAAAGCTCTTATATTATCATCTATGACATTGAAAAATGACCTTCCAGGAATGAATCCAACTACTAAAGCTGATTTCTTATGTAATCATATTTCTAATGTCTCAAAATATGTCAGCTTCTACCTCACTTTTGATTCTAATTTTAGATTTAATGATCCAACCTCAAAATGATTTTAATACAAGTCTTTGTCCATATAAAACATGACCAAATCGTAATTATTCTGGTGGCATATTTGACCCCTCTTCCAATCTGTGTTACCTAAACTGCATGTTCTTTTGAACAGAGATAAAATAAATGAAATTTATGCCTCAGGATATTGATAGAAGGCCCAAGACCTGTTCAAACTTGAAATAATATTTGTTCATTTTTTTTAAATGACCAAATACTAAGCAGAATGTATTTATTTATCCTGAAGTTGATGGGCTTTTATTGATACTTCCAGTTGCTTGCTTCTTAGAGTCAGTCTAATGAGCATTATATCAAGCTCATGATCGTGTGATATAAAAACGTCCTAGAAATCAGTTAGTCCATCATTACCCTTTCTAAGAGTAATAAATGTTGTGATAGAAATTTGAAAAATATGGAAAGGGTAAAGAAAATTGAACTCATTCATAATTCTACCACACAGAAGTATACACTAATACTTATTTAAATGTATAATGTATGCAGACACTGGAATATTAATTTTCAAAATATCATTGTGTTATATCCTTTTTCCAATTGTTATAATTTTGCCCTATGTCCCTAAATATTCTTTAAACATATATATTTGCTTAATATTCCTTCACACAATTATATCATTTATTCAAATATTTCTCTACTTTTAAGCATTTTATATTAGGTCTGCTTTTTATGTTAATATACATGTGAAAAACATTATCATCATCCATTAAAATCTGAATAAGCCCCAAATTGTTACCTTATGGTAGATTCCTAGAATTTGAATATCTGATAAAAAATAATGAACATTTTATCAGTTCTTTTTACAAAATGCCATTTAGCTTTCCAGAAAGATTATACCAACATACACTTCCATGTAAAATGTTTGAGAAAACTTTCTATATCCTCAAAGCATTCAATAATTTGGGTCATTATTTTTACTTTGATTTCTTTGAATTCAAATTAATATTTTCTACAATTTCTAGTGTATTCATTTTATTTTGTTTTTGAATGTACAGCTAAATATAGAAAATTAACACAAGGATTTTGCAATGCCTTGATTTAAAGATCTAAATTAATACTTGCTGCTCAATTTGAACATTTTGGCAATGTACTTGAAGAAATTAAAACTTGTTAGTGCTACACTACTTTGCAATGATGACAGTGGGAGAATAATATACAAAATGGCTCATAATATTTTTAAAGGCATAATCCATCATTATACCACAATATTACGGCTTTTGTATATGGTCCACTCTTGAAATAGGTCTATTTACTGACCTGGCATCACTTTATTTTTGTATTGATGAGGCAAATTCATCAATGTCTTCCAGTAAATGCAGGAAACTTTTTGGCCTCGGCTTCAGGTTAAGCTAGACTGTTACCTCTTACTTACAAGAGATTGAACTCCTGTTCTACTGCACATCCCAGAAACTCTGCTGCAAAACAGCATCTGACAGATATCCATGTAGGACAATGCATGCGAAACTGTTACCAAGTTAAATGTTTATGTGCTGATGCATATTTGGCAGCATGACTATAATAACTCTGCTTTACTCCCTGTGCAGAGAAACACTACAATAACATGAGAAAAAGCAACTGGTTCAGATAGAAGGGCACTCCAGAGAAACTTCATAGGAAGAGAAAGAGTTCCTTAATTGGCCCTATCAAACAGTATTTAACATTCCATATTTCTCAACAGTCTTTGGAAATGACTATTGAAATGAAGCATGGGATGAACACAGTAAATATGACTTTATTTTCATACATAAATGGGGTGGCTACTAGAGAGGACAAAATCTCCTACCTTCACTGCCCATTACCACCACCCCCCACCCCCCACTTTCCCCTTAGTCTCTGCTGGGAAGGGCAAAACAAAGATCCAGAAGGGAGTGCAGCCAAAATCCAAATCAGAAGACAAATGGGAATGTTTGAGGTTGTCTGAAGCAGAAACTTGGAGATATGGCGTACAAGTCCTAAATGGAGATTAATCGCTGATTGTTGAAGAAAACATTTATCAGTACTGGCCTCAGTTTTTTAATCCACTTGTTTTGGAGGATCTAATACAGACATCAAAGCTATGGAAACGAAATATATTGTCCCTGCATTCAAGCAACTTATACTCTAGTGGACAGAAAAAAAAACAAATAAACCCCATATTTAAATTGAGTTGGGTTAGGATTATGGCAAAAGTGTATGTACTTGAAACTCAGATTTCACCCTGGGTTGTCAGGGAATAATCCCAGAAGAGGCAGCATTTTAAGTGAATCTTGAGGCTGAGGATTACAGCTAGGAAGACCTTCAGTGGAGAGAGCATCACTGAGTGAACAACATGTGTGATATCAGAGGAATGAAAGAGAGAAGTTTAGGGAATTGCAGCTTGTATGGTAAGGCTAGAAAAGAGAACAATTACACAGGAATGATATGAGGCAGAGCATATGATCTTGGAATTTGATGATGGAGGGCATTTTATACTAAGCAATATCTGCAGTTCTATAGGAATAGTATGATGAGTCCCAAATACCTTGATTCAGATTTGGAAAAAAAAAAATTGTTGAAATCATAGGCCACAGGTCACAAGAGAATTGGATAGGAAAACTTGAAAGAGAAGACTGTGGATTGAAATTGTTTTGAAACTGCATAGGATGTAACTAGTCATATTCTGTTATTAAAAAAATACTTATTTTTATTTATTTATTTGTTAATTAATTAATTTTCTAGCAGTTGAATAATATTTGTGAATTAGGTATCATAAGGCAAAAGAGAGAAAGAAATAGAGATATATAGGGAGAGATGTAGAGATGAGATAGAGACAGAGACTAACCAGATAGGGTGAAATTTTAATTTAAGTTGTATTTGTTCATTTTCCATCTATTCACAGTTTTTTTGAAATGTCTTTATCTCCTTCTTCCGTGAAACCTACAGCATCACTGTGCTTCTGTCAATGCTCTAGGAAGATGTTTAACTTGAGCCATACCTCACAGAGTATCAACAATCCTCCTAAGACTGAAACACATCTTTGCAATACTGGGTTGACCAAATGTCTGATTTTATACCCCCTGTTGGTCATATCACCCTTACCAACTTTTCTTCATATTCAGTCCAACTTCTTTATATCTAACACCTGAGAACAAAAATTTTCTGATTGTCCAAAAGTACTGGTCACCCAGCATAAACTTAAATTGACCTCAAAATGAGACAGCTGAAAAATTCTGACCTCATATTTTTTCTAGATGTACCCTCTTAATGACATTCCTAATGAAAATCAGCCTTCAGACTTTTGTTAACTGAGTTAGTTGAAAAATCCGTTTGTCTTCTGAAGGGACAGATAATCTTTCCATAATAATTAAATTGCTCATTATAGTTTACATGACTATGGACATATTATGGAAACATTGTGGCTTTTTACCTCGGAGTAAAATTTCCAATGGCCCTTATTTTGATGCATTTGTATGTGCTTTAATTCACTTTTGCAGTAGTTATTATAAAATGAAAAGATGTTACTCATAAAAAATAATAGCATGATTCTAAACGAGAAAATGAATTATTGTGAAACATTCATTTCTATTTTCCAGGAAACAATTTGGCTTTAATATTTATCTATCAGCTAGTTCCCTCTAGCAACCCTTCATGACATTGTCCTATTCCAGGAGCAGGTCACTAACTCAAACAAGAACTTTTGGAGATAAGCATGTTGACTTTCCCACCTAGATTAATTAAGACCTTCTCAAATGCCTACTTGGTCTCACTAAGGATCTACAATGCTTTTTTAAATGACAGTTCAGGTCATGGAAATAGTACAATATGATTACCATGCTCCATTCCTTTTTTTTTTTTTTAAGATTTATTTTTATTTATTTCTCCCCCTCTCCCCCATTGTTTTGCACTCACTGTCTGCTCTCTGTGTTCTTCTGTGTCTGCTTGTCTTCTCTTTAGGCAGCACCAGGAACCGATCCTGGGGCCTCCCAGAGTGGGAGAGAGGCGCTCAAGCTCTTGCGTCACCTCAGCTCCTTAATCTGCTGTGTCTCTTATTGTCTCTCCTCTATGTCTCTTTTTGTTGCATCATCTTGCTGTGCCAGTTCTCCACATGGGCCAGCACTCTGTGTGGGCCAGCTCGCCGTGAGGGGACAGCTTGCCTTTCACCAGGAGGCCCTGGGAATCAAACCCTGGACCTCCTATATGGTAGAGGGGAGTCCAATCACTTAAGCCACATCCGTTTCCCCTGCTCCATTCTTTTTTTCAGTGTGCTTCAGAACCTCAGTCAAAATATAATATAATAATAATAATAAAAGTTCATCCTCTGACTTAAGAGCCATTTATAAATATTCAGGATGGTTTTATTAAGAAGTATGGTTTGCAAAATTTAAATACAATTAGTTTAATGACATCTGTGTACAAAACCTACAGAGTCACTATCTGGAAAATACTCTTAAAAACTTCATTTTCAGATTAAGAATACCTTGTCCACTTTTTATAGCAGGGAATTTACAGACCAAATACTAACATAAAATTGTTTAATCTTATAGTTCCAACAATGCTTTCCTTCTCATATTACTGAAAATGACCTGAAACAATAGAATGCAAGAACAGGGTTTTGAAAATGAATTGACCACAAATCATACAGAAGTTGAAATGAAATGGATAGATAGCTTGCTTATAACTTTCATGCATGAGATATACACATCACAGACTTTAGTTTGATTTTCCTTGTATAAATGATAATGGATAGTCCCACTGCTTTGCCAGTGGCTGGCTGCCACTTGCAAGATGTTCACAAATACATCAGATGCTATTTTGCTTGAATATTTCAAAGTATCCATGGAATATATCAAACTTTTATGGAAAGATAGACCAATTGACTCAGAGGAAACATAGCATGACTTCTATCAAGAAATAAGAATTATCACAACGTTTCTTTAACTAATAAAAAAAGACATAAACAAGGCTAGAATCTTGCTGGAAGAGGCCATATTAAACCCCGTGCCAACTGCAGTAAAGTGTCAAAGACTTTCAGCCTGGTGCTCAATGTACAAATTTATCAGCTCTCACCACTTACACAGAAATCTCAATTACAATTTTCTCTTTTGTTTCAGGTGGTCTTTGCCAAATTCACTGAGATCCAGTTATGATCTCAGTGAACTTGGCAATATTCTTTATGAATATTGACTTGTGGGATCCACAACTTGAATATTGAGTGTGACTAACCAAATCCACAATAGACTTTACATAATTTCTACCTTACTTCGCAAGATGGTGAATACAAGGGACCTTCAGACAAGTAATACCCAATAAGGAACAGAAAAGTAAAACTCAGGAAGATGTTGCTTTTGCCTGTACATGATTGCAGCATATTCCTAACCCCCTTCCAAGTATTGATTGATGATGTTTTGTGAATGTGGTTAACTCTTACCAAACTCATGAGCAAAGGCAAGAGACCAAACTTTTCGGGCACAGCAGTGACACAGGTAACCACACTTTTTTCAGTGAAGGATTTAATGGCATCTTCTTAGAAGTTAGATACAAGCTAATGTAGTCCTATTGTACAGCATAAAGCATGAGCACTCTTACTAATCATCTTTCCTACATTAAAGAGTGATACCTGCATAATAACAGAAATCATCTATGCTTAGCAAGATTCCACCTCAATTTGTCTTGTTATGATAACTAGAGCACGACTTTAAGAAGGCAGTCAAAACTGCAAAGTAAAGGGAATTTGCTCTTCCAGAGCAAGAAGTCTTATCTAAACCAGAGTGAGTAAGAGGGACTGTTGATAGGAAAAAAATGTTTAGCCTTTACTTGCCTTCTCTCTATTTCCAAGTTTCTGAGAATTTTATTAACCTCCAAAGTCATAAAAAATATTTTTTTTCCTAAATGTTAAGTCTTACCTCACAAGCCTCAGAGCACTAGAAAAGAAGGGGTTTCATGTGAGACCAGTTCCTGTCAGACTTTCACCTGGAGCTATATGTGTGACAATTGTACAGCCAGGGGATGATTCTTTTCCTGAATGTTTTGCCTACTATCTAACCTTAGACCACCAGAACACTCGGTTCTCCACCACTGAGAGATAGGGAAGTATGCTGGCTCTAATTGCAGATTTCTGTTCCCAGATTATTAGGTTATTTTAATAATGGCACAATTTTTTTAGGGACAAATGTTTATAACTACATGGCACTGAGAATGTGAAGTCATCATTATATTGGTATTCAAGTCCATGGAAATCCACAAAACTTTAAGGAAGTAGACATGATAACTCATAAGAATGTACCAAGGGCTGGACTGTCTTCCCTTTTGGGTGCATTCCTCTCACCCTACATCCAACTCTTCCAAAAGGAAAGTTAAGTGCCTCCATTAAATATCTCAAAAATTACTCTTTGGACTCTTTAGACTTGTTGGAGAAATTTAAAATTTGGTCAACATTTTGAGCATCTCAGCAAAAGTTCTAATAACCCTTTAGTTTTATTTATAACAGAAAAAGTGACTATAAGAAATTTAGTCTTTATTTTGAAAGAGGGAAACATAATAGAATGCATCATTAAACAACTTTATTTTTTCTTTTGACTGTATGACTGCTCCAGCAAAGTTCCCTCTGGCTTTATCTTCCCTCCTTCTCTAGTGAAATTTCATCCAAGGATGTGACAAACTCTGTACTTTTTAAAATATTTTTTATTGATTGATTTAAAAAATACTGTTTGTATAACTTTAAGAAGAAGTCTCATGTATATAATTAAAATGCCCAATTAAATAGTAAAACTACGAGTTGCCTTTCACTTTAAAGTTTTTCCTTGTGATACATATGTGTATGTTATCATCCACATTTGCAAATGAAAAAACCCAGATGGAGTTAAATGATTGGCAAAATCTGTAGGGTGCAGAGATTTCTTTTCCTGGCATGTCTGCTTCTAAATCATTCTCTCTTTATTCTCTATCATGTTTGTTATGAGAGGAAAACGCATCGTGTTGTAACAATTTTGTTACAAATAAACATTTACCGGGCATTCCATTAGTAAATCAATAGCTTCTTACGTTTTACTTTAAAAGACACTGGTCCTTTTATAATCATATGCCTTAAACCTGCATGGAATGACTCTAACTAGGAACATGATTTCAACTTTGTTTTCAACAAACAAGAAAATAGATCTTGTCATCTTAAGAATCTATATCTAAGGAAGATAAGACAGGAATGAAAATAACTTTGGGTATGAGAATAGAGTGAGGCAATGAGCACAGGCTGTGATAAAATCATAAGGAGTTGTACCTCCTTCTATAATGTGCCGTAATATTTCCCATGATAGAAAATTAATATAGAATATCTATTCTAGAGAATGGTTCGTGATAAATCTAACACTTCACATATAGTTTCAAATAGATAAGCTGATAGACTCTGCTTTAAAAAGTTATTCTGCATGGTTGATATATGACACATTGCTCAAACGTGTTGAAATAATATCATGACCAAAAATAGTAATTTCTAAAGAAATTTCACTTTAAAAATCCTGGTATTCCTCATACCACACTATCCATTTGTAGTCATTCTCCTTTGCAGGATATCATTTTCCTCAGGATTTCTGGATATTACTATTCCCAGGGGTCCAATCTTCAGGCCTCTTCTATTCCTATCCACCTAGACTACCCAAAGCTTTGCAGGACCTGGGACAAAAGTATAAATGGAAGCTCATATACTAAATGTATAAGATTTAACATAAATCTGACTTGTTGAAAATGTATTCTAACTTCTAACATGAAAATTACATCTCATAACACCCTGAAGGCCTGAATAAAACTTAGAATTCTCATGGGTCTTGGAAGTTTCATGCTGGATTGTGGCAGCATTTGGGAAACTTGGGCCCCAAACATCACTCCCAGATTTCTGGCCATTGGACCCACCTTTTCTGTTTCTGTGTTTGGTACCTAGAAGGACCTCACATGCATGCATATAGATATGCTAAACTGCATGTCTAAGCTCTTTCTATCCTCCCCTTACTGTCCCTACCCCAACCCTAACCCCTCACTCCCCACTATCCTCAACTCAGACAAACGAATTCTCCTTGATCTCCTCTTGAGTTTAGTTATGCCAACACCTGCAGTGTGTTTTACCTTCACACGCGTAGAAGCAGTGAAGAGACACACGAAGGACCTGGAAGTGAACTCAGAAAGCTTTATCTGTGTTCTGTGTATCTGGAATGTGGAAACATGGCACCTTGGCCCCATGGATTCCTCACTTGGATGGGGCTGCAACTGAAGAGGAGTTATATGGAACCACAGGAGTCAGAACAAGATCCCTCCTGCTTGGAGTAAGGACAGTACTTACTATTTTTTTAATTCTTCTAGCACTGATGATCATTCCCAAATTAGAGCTCTACCCCTTAGCTCTTCCTGCAATTTCAGAGTGAACCAAATGCCTAACTCTATAACTTCTCTTAGGTATCTAAATAAATTCCAATTTTATCATGATGAGAGCTGACTCTAACAACATCTTTTCTTGCTTCAATCTTTCCCAAGTCAGTTTTGTACATCACCCAGTTGCACGCATGCTCTGTCTCTCTCTCTCTCTTGCTCTCTCTGATTCCTGACTATAACTTTTGACTCCAGTGCAATCCTTAGTTCAGTTTAAATGGCAAACTCATGGTATTTCATCACAGTTAATTATTTAGATATGCATTATAGTTCCGTTAAAATGATACAGAAAGCAAAGAAAAGTATTGATAATTTAATATTTTTTTCTCTTAATAACATCTGTTACTGAAATAAAACTTAGAAAATTTCATTGATGAGTACTTTCCTTCAATGTTTCAGAAGAGGGTTTAAATAAACTGTGTATATCCAGTGACCCAGAGAAGAGAAACATGATAGAAATAAATTTATAAAATACATAGAAACCACATGTATGCAATGTCAAGTTTTACTATATATGACAATATATACAGATCAAAGATATGCTCCAAAAGAACTGTGTCAGATATCTATAATACATTAGATTTATATTTCTTCTTACATTTTCTCTGCCATTACTGCTGCTAGTAATATTGATGGTAATAAACACTATTATTTGGGGGGCCTTACTATAGTTAAACTCTATTGCAATCTCCATAAACACAGTATTATTTTAGTTATTAAAAAATACTATACATAGATATCATTGCTCTTATTTAATAATTAAGGAAACTAAGGATTTCATTGGTTAAATACTTGCCAATCTTTTAAGGGAGATCACTTGAACCTTCTTAAGTTCAAGACCACAGGCTTGAGTCTGTACCATTATCAGTTGCTAAACTCTTGCCTATTTCCTTTCAGTTTCTCAGATCTTTCCCTTCTTTGCCTTCCTTAGACACCTCACAAATTCAGATCTCCATCACACTTTGCTGGGATTATGACAGGAGTTTTCCAATTGGTCTCCACACCTGGGGTCTTTCAGTAATTCCTCCAAATGTCTGCTCCAAAAGCGATTGTCAAGAGCAGAGTAGGAGTCAAGAGCCTCAGTAATAGAAAGGGAAAGTGCAAGAGGCAGCTGCTGAGGGGACCCACCTATTTATGTAAGAGAGCCGTTTTCTCACTTGGGGTTGCTTTTAATGGGCTAAGCATATACTGATGTGTCATTATCCCAACATGCTTTTCAGTTTTTGCTTTGTAGTTGACAAGGTGCTTTTCCTGAAATACCTATACAAATCTCCTTCTGTTCACTTTGTTTCATCCATTGCCTTTAATGATTATACACTGTGGATTATTAAAATATTTTTCACTTATTCTCTCTTTTTAAATCTACATGCACCTTATTTGGACAATGAAAATAAGATGTCAGGGGCCAAACATTGTATGGAAAAGAGAATGTAGAACTTGGAAGCAGTAAAATTGAAGTAAACAACTCAGATATAATCAATATTTGCTATCTGATCTCAGGCAAGCTAAAAAATTCTATAGGCTTCAGATACCACATCTATAAAAATAAGGAGAAAGCCATATTTTAAAACAAAATTTAAAATGTAGCAATTTACTCAACATATAGAAAGAACTTAACACAAACATTCATTTCCCGTACCTTCCACCCTTCTTCAAGTGGCCAATTTGATGATATGCATATTTATATGCACACTAAAATATGGGTTTAAACGTAAAAAAATAACTCAATAAATAATATTTTGAATAGAGTTTGCTTAGCAATTAGAGAAAGAGAACAAGAATGATCACAAGAAAATGTACAGAAGATTTAAGAGAGAGCTAAGTAATATTACAATAATAGGACTTCACTAATGTGTATATTATCTGGTTTTCCTGGAGAAATACATCTGTATTCTATTATACAATACCATTACAAGTCCAGTAGAGCTTGAACTTCTTTAAATCTCTGCACTTTCACTCTCTCAACTTTTCTCTGTCCCCTCTCCCTTATCATGGCCAGAAAGTTTTACTGTAAAGACAGTCCTGCAAAAAGAGAAACAGCTACAGACAACCCCAGATCTGTGTCGCTATCACCATGGTTTCAATGTCTAGAAGAAAATTAATCATTGCTATTGTGTATTAAGCTAAAGAAACCTATTGCTTGATATTTTAATTTTTGGAATAGTGGTGAAAATGTAATTTTATTAAGAGGTACTTTGTAAGTGTGATAATCAATGGTCTATTTATCACAATTACATTAATTTACTAACGTTATAAAATATTTAATATTCTTACCTAAGCATTCCCAATGAGAATGTTACCATTTTGAGACTAGAAAATACTCCCCACTCCCATGGTAATGATAAAAAACGCTTTTATTAGGTCTTCAATGACACACAATGGGCAACAAAATATAAACAATTTATTTGATAAAAGTATATTGATATATAATGAGAGAGAAGTCAGAGTGAGTTCCGAAACTTACCTTCCCACTACGAATTTATCCAGGAATAATACATACAAGTTTTAATTAATGACAAAATATTTCCTTTAAGATTGAATAACATATTATATATTTGTATAATAAAACCATGGCCATAGAGTATCTTATATCTCTTAGGGGACTTATGGTATAATTAAAGGATAGTAGCTTTTTAAAACATTTTGGAAAAATCTGCCTTATTCATTGATTTCACTCTTCCCCTAGCCTAGAATGGTGTAGATACATTTGGTGTTCACTTTGACAGGTACAAGTTTCTAAATTTAAGCATGGCTGTTAGAACTTTATAGTGACTTCCGTTCAATGGGTGTTTGACTTTATTGCTAATTTTGCCATCAAAGCTGACTTCAAGATCTGAAATGCTAAAGCTCTTTTTATTAAGCCATATCCATTGATGACTAATGCTTGACTGAACTGTAAATGTGCATCCTTTTCCTTCGTTGAATGCTAAACCAGAAAGAGAAATACACTTCCATTATATTTCCAGGAGGAACATATATTCCTTGAAGATTAAGATCACTAATTTTGTTTGCTCCATATATCTAGCACAATGCTTTGTTCTTAGTAGGTGCTTACCAACTATTTGCAAAATAGATTTTCCCAATGTCATTTTTAATTTGCTTTGGCGTTAATAAACATAGATTCCTTTCAGACAGATTTGCATTATTGCATGCATACACTTTGGGGGCCAAGACTCAGAGAAAAACCACTTAGAAATTTGTTTTGACTTTATGATATCCAAGATGCAAAGACAACATAATTAAACATTCAGAGGAAGAAACACGATCTTAGATAATTCAAAGAAGAGCTGGAGCTTGCAAAAAGGTTGGGCAATGAAAAAAGAAAATTGAGTAGAGTCATTGTCAGCCTGCCTGGGATTTCTTTCATGCTTTTATGAACTGATTAAGACTTTGAATGACCCATCTTGCATCAAAACCCACCTACTCATATAGAGGCAATTGTTGAGATTACATTCAATTGTCTTTTCTTTTTTTTTTTTTAAGATTTACTTATTTATTTCTCCCCTTGCCCTTCATTGTTTTTGCTCTGGGTGTCTGCTCTCTGCGTGTTCTTCTGTGTCTGCTTGTCTTCTCTTTAGGCAGCACAGGGAACAGATCCTGGGACCTTCCAGAAGGGAGAGAAACAGTGAATCTCTTGTGCCACCTCAGCTCCCTGCTCTGCCGCATCTCCTATTGTCTCTCTTCTGTGTCTCTTTTTGTTGCATCATCTTGCTGCTGCACCAGCTCTCCGCAAGGGCCAGCACTCTACGCTGGCCAGCTTGCTTTTCACCAGGAGACCCCAGGAATCGAACCCTGGACCTCCTATGTGGTAGGCGGGAGCCCAATCACTTGAGCCACATCTGATTCCCCAATTGTCTTTTGAGAAAGATAGAAATATGTCATCATTCTTTCTTTCAAATATCACAGATAGGAGGTAGTGGAAGTCGGGGGAAATGAGTTTCTGAAGCAGTTTGAGGTGAATTTAAATCTTACTAAACTATTTTATGTTCTCTGAATCTCAGTCCTTATCAGTAAGGGTGGGGTTGTGATATTTCTGAACCATGATTGTAGTCAGAATTAGGCTGAATATCTGTGAAAAATTTATAAGCTATAAAAAATTTGCAACCTTATAAAATGTAAATGTAAACAATAGTATATGCAAGATATGATGGTGACAGCATAAGAAGAGACTAAAGAAGACTATACATATCATACAGATACCCAAAAATTATGTCAAAAAGAATTACCTTGTATGTGACTGTATTTCACCTTCTGCCCATTGATCTCCTTCAACTGTTTGAGAAATGAATTTATTGCAATTTATGGTACAGTTTGAATAGCACACAAATAATATTTGTCAATCACCATTCTCTGGTGAAAGCTTTATTTAAAAGAATATTGAAATGAGTGTTTTGAAGAGAAAAAAAGAGTAATTTTGGAAGATGGGATTTAGGTAAAGAATACCAGCTTTGGGTTCTGCTAACCTGGGGTGGAAGCTCCACCCTGCACTTTGTAGCTCGTTTTCTCAAGACTGGCTACTTTAACTGCTTCTTTCCAAAACTGAGTTTCCTCATTTATTGTAACATAATTAAAAAGAGAAAGGAGTTTTAATATCTTGTGGAGTTGTTGTGAGGATCTTGTAGAAAAAAAAAATCCCATTTATCACTTGATGTAGCAAATATTTGTTGAGTCCGTTATGTCCCAGGCACTGGTGCTCAACCATGTAGATATGAAGTTCAGGATATTGACTGCATGTCTTACTGGTGCTATCACACATTTATAACACACTGATATAAAAATTGGAATGCTCTTTATTTACGACAACAAAAATAATAACCATAACTGTAAATAACATGAATGGTGCTACAGATTTCACAGTGTTTTCTCTAATAGGAGCTATATAGACTCATTAGCTCAGAATAATATAATAATATATATATAATATATATATAATAATATGGTCTCAAGCTTACCCCAAAGGAGTTCCATTTGAGCTTGCTTATAAACGCTCATGTAAGAAACGTGGATAAGTTTAGTTTTCACATAAAGGTAATAAAGGGTAAGAGGAATAAGGCTAAGGTCATTTGCCGGGCTATTGCATCAGTCATCTATGCCGGAGTTAAGCAGGGATAAAAGAAAACAGCTAAAACCGGTCCTACAGCCGGTAAAAAGGGCACACAAGAAATAATTATGACAACTCAAAGATCAGTACTTAATTCCATTCCTTATTTGGTGAAAGGGAGAGTAACTGGCCAAAACTGCTGGAATGTGATAAGGGAAACTGTTAATCAAAGACTGGGGGACTTGCGCGGAAAAGTTAGACCTCTCGGATAGGCTGTAACCTCTGAAGTATCCGATCAACAGAGAAACAGGGGAGGGCCTGCATGCTAGGCTTAGGGGTATAGATTGTGTCACTTTCTTTTGCTCGTCGAGTCAGCCACATGCTCTGGTTGCGCTCCCCTTCTTGCAAGATGGAGAATAAAATCTTTTCTTCTCCACATTTGAGTGAGATTTATTTTTTCCAGGACCGGATATCTTTCTAATACTCAGAAACTCTGTGGAGACCAGTAGAAAGAGAGGTTTTTGATGTTTGTCTTGCAAAGAATTATCTTTATTTTCCTTCATACTCAATTTGTAAAGTCTAGTAGAATTTCCACTTTCAGGGGCTTTTCCAGAATTTCAGGTGTACTTTCATCATTTTGATTTTGTGGGCCTGTGATTTCTAATTTTTATTCATTACAAGGGGTCACAGTTTCTATCAGAGGCCCACAAAGCATTGTAGAGAGTTATTGGAATATCTGACTTAGAGCAATTACTAGGATAAAACATAAGACCACAGAGTAAATGCTTAAAGTGAGTATCTGGCCATTGAAGACTATTCTGCCATATTGTAAGTGTCAATCCTCATGAGGGTAAGGGGATAAGAGAGAGGAATTCAAATATTTTTTTCTGAATCTGGTGGTGGTTTTACTTTAATTCTTTTTGCATGTTAAGCTTCTCTAATGTCCCTTCTCTCACTGAAATGATTGTGGAAGCGTCACTATCACATTCCTTCCTTTAGTAATGATCTGTATGAGAATCCAACTGAGTGGTGAGAAAGAAATTTAAAAAAAGAAAAATGGAAAATGTTTCATATATTGATATATAAGGCCTTAGGGTCAAATGAGTTTAGCGCATGGGCTTGTTTTTAAAGGTGCTAACCACTCTGTCAAGATTTGACTCTTGGAGTTTACTTTATCTAAGCACCTATTTACTACAAGCATGCAGTGTCTTTCTCCAAGTAGATTTCATACAGTCAATTAGGTTTCTACTTACATTACTGCCCCATTCCAGTCCTGCCCCTGAGATGATTACAGGCCACTTTGATGGGAGATTTAGGAATTCCACAACTTTTCAGTAAGGCATTTAGAGACAATTTGAATTACTCCCAACAGATGGCTAATTACATCTATTGTGTGGTGATTTAGCTCTCAGAGGCAATCTTATTACCCAGTTCTTCTTTGGAGAAAGGACAGCTCCCTGTTTTCATGATGTTACACTAAATTTGGAAGGAGCATTAGAGATAATCTCCAAGTCTCTCATTATGAAGATGGAAGAACTTAACTTGGATAGAGTAAGTGGGTAAATGACTTATGAAAAGAATTCAACAAAACTCTAATTGTAGGGCTAAATATGTAAAATAGCCTGTCTTATTCACTGGGGGAGGGAACTTTTAAGTTGCTTAGAATATAGTTATGGAAACAATGCACCCAATGTACCCAATGTAAAATGTGATACATGGAATAATACAAAAAGAGGAAGGATCATTGAAACTTAGAGCTATTTATTCTTCTGTGGGAAAATCTGGGGCTCTTTGACAAAGGAGCAGATATTTGACCCACATCTTGAAGAGCAAGTAGGAATTTGATAAGCAAAGATTAGGAGGACATGATAATATTTTAGGAGAAAGGAGAAAATCCTATTAGCGAAGGCATACAGGGCTTTTAGAATGAAGGCAAAGAGCATGTTAAGTATAATGACAGATATGAAACATTTGGAACAGACAAATTTATAGACAGAAAATAGGTTAGAGATTACCAGGGGCTGAGGAGAAGAGAGAGAATGGGGAGTTATTGTTTAATAGGTATAGAGTTTCTGTTTGGTGTGATTAAAGATTTTGGAAATAGTGCTGAAGTTTGCACAACATTATGAATATAACTAGTATCACTGAATTGTATACTTCGAGGTGGGTAAACCAGCAAATTTTATGTTAAAGTATTTATGATAATAAAAACAAAAACAAGAACAAAATAACAAACCACTGGCAGTCCTAGAAAACAGAGAGAAAAAACTCATCTTTCTTTCATATCTCAAGTAGAGGCACATATTTATGTTATGATGTTATCTAATCTTTGGTTAAAATTCTTCAGACTTCCTAGCTAAATTTTAGAATCAGAAGCTAAAATCATATTAAAAATTTTGTATAGAATATATCAATAGCAACAATAAATGGCAGCGACAGCAATAAATCATTCAACTTGTTTATATGCCAGTATAGGTATGCTGCTTTACATGAAGGATCTAAATTATCCCTCACAACAATTACATGATACAAGTACTGTCACTTGTATCTTCATTTTACAGATTAGTTTCCTAGTGGACTAGGGAAATAGTCCCAAGTCACAAAGATACCTGGGAATTTGAGGTATTTATTTGTATTCTGATTATAATATAAGCACCAATTTAGGGATTTTCCAAAATATAGAAAAATAAAATGAAGATAATAAAAATCAAACAAAAACCCATCACGAAGAGATGATCACTTTTATTGTTGGGGCATATTTTTTTATATATATATTCACAAGCCTGAGAAATTTGAAATAGCATTGTACATACAAATATATCTTTTCATAGTTTAATATTTTCACACTATTTTTCCTCAAAAAATATTTTAGTTCAAGTTTTTGTTTACTTTTAGGGGAGAAACACATGGAAAATAATTCTACCTTTGGAAAAGATTAGTTGCTTCCCCATAGACCCAGCAGGTACTTAAGAGCATAGAATCCCAGTGAGCAAATTCCACCCTTACACTTTAATGCTATGACCTCATAAACATGATTATGACCTGGCAGGAAAGAGGAAGGTGGGTGATAAGCAAAGGCACCTGATTTATATCTGAGATATCTACCAAGGAAGCAGCAAGCACTTCGGTGGTTATGTAGAACTGGCAACCTCCTCTGCTGTGCTCTGACATTCTGTTCCCTGCTCTAGATATTCCACACACACAAAGAGATGCTGAAAAAGGAAAACCCTGTACTCATTCCAAATATTTTCACTCCCTATTCCCCAATATTTAATAACGAAGTACCACTAATTTCACTTCCTAATTTTTCTCAAGTCTGTTTACTTCTTTCCATAAATACAACCACTAATTATCTCACAGTTGAGCTCATAACTCAAAGTGAGCTATCCCATACACAGTTCCCCTTTCCCCACTATAGCCAAAATGATTTTTTTGCAAATCAAATATGATCTTATCAATCCCCTTATTAAAACTTTACCAGTGTTTTGTTTTGATTTAATGCAAGTAAATTCTACCAACACTTCAGTAATGGTTAGAGAAAGAGAGTGGAAGACAGTGAGAGAGAGAGAGGCTACAGGGGAAGAATGAAGTAAAACAAAATCTTCTGTTGTGTCTATAATCTTTTAGTTGTTGTTGTTTTTAAAGATATCTGAAGCAAATATGTAAAATTATTAATATCTCTTTAACCTCAGTGGCTTGTAGTAGTCTGAAATACTATCTTCTGAATCTTCCATATATTTTATTTAAATTTTTTTTTAATTAAAAGATGGTTGATGTTCTTAGAATAAAAGGAGCACAGATTAAATTAAACACAGATCACCAGGTCCTGCATGATCTGCTCTAAATCTATAGGCTCAGGATATCCCAGTTATCAGATAAACCACGGCTCCTCCCAATGTTGGGAGGAAGACCTGGAGTTCAGTTTTGTATAACTAAATTTGAAATGTCTAAAATAAATCAATTTAAATATATGAATCAGAAGTTCAGGAGAGAACAGAATCTGAAGATAGAATTTGACTGTCATTGTTATAAAGATAATAACAAGAGAGAGGAGGTAAATAAAGAAGAGAAGAGGGCCAAGGATTAAGATATATAATTTTCCAAAGTAAAAATGGTAGAGAGAAGAGGAGGAGCCAGCAAATGAGACAAAGAAGACCATTGGGTCATTAGGGAAACCAAGAGGTGGTTGCACCCTCAATGTCCCTGGAAGAAACTGCATCAAAGAGGAATGATCCACTGTGGCAGAAGAGATGGTGCTAATAAGGCACAGGTAAAGATGAGCAGTGAGACTAGATGACATGACTTAACTAATGGGGAGGAAGGATTAATTGGGAACCTTGACAAGAAGAAGAATGCTGGAGCAAAATCTTGATTGGAACGTTTTCAAGAAATAATATATTTAAGAAATAATAGGACAATAAATCTAGACTAATAATGCAAACATTAAATGTTAAATTTCACTGCAATTCATTAATTTTTTAAAAAATTTTCCTTAGTATATAAATTGTGAGTTTACATAAAAATTATACATAAAATACAGGATTCCCATATACCATCCCACTACCAGCACTTTGCATTGGAGTGGAACATTTGTTATAAATGATAGCATATTTTAATAATTGAACTATTAATTGGAGTCCATGATTTAACTTAAGGTTCTCTGTTTATGTAATGTAGTTCCACTGATTTTTTTGTTGTTCTGTTACCATCTACACAATCTAACATTTTCCTTTTTAATAATATTCAGATATATATATTTCAACGCTGTTAAGTGCATTCACAATTTTGTGCTACCATCCCCACCATTCATTACCAAAATATTTATATCATTCCAGATAGTAACTCTGTATATTTTAAGGCTTAACTTCCCATTTCCTATCCCTACCCCATCCCCTGGTAACCTATATTCTAGATTCTGACTCTTTAAGTTTGCTTATTCTAATGGTTTCAAATTAGTGAGATCATAAAATATTTGTCCTTCTGTGTCTCACTTTATTCCACTCAATCTGATTTCTTCAAGATTTATCAATGTTGTGGCATGTATCAAGACCTCATTCCCTTTTATGCCTGAATAATATTTCATTGTATGTATATACCACATTTTATTTATCCATTCACCTGTTGATGGAGACTTAGGTTGCTTCCATCTTTTGACAATTATGAATAATGCTGCTATGAACATTGGTGTGCAAATATCTGTTCAAGTCCCTGCTTTCAATTCTTTTGGGTATATACCTAGCAGTGGAATTGCTGGGTCATATGGTGGTCCTATAACTTAGTGTTCTCAGGAAATGCCAAGCTGTCTTCCATAGCAGCTGCATCATTTTACATTGCCACCAGCAATGAATGAGTATTCCAATTTCTCTATATCCTCTCCAGCACTTGTTATTTTCTGTTGTTTTTTTAAATAGCAACCAATCTAATGGGTGTGTAACGGTATCTCATTGTGGTTTTGATTTTCATTTCCCTGATGACTAATGAAGTTGAGCTTCTTTTCATGTGCTTTCTGGCCATTTGTATATCTTCTTTGGAGAGATATCTGTTCAAGCCTTTTGCCCTTTGTTAATCAGGTTGTTTGTCTTTTTTGTTGTTGTTGTTAAGTAGAAGGATTTCTTTATATAAACTGGATATTATTCCATTATCAGAAATGTGGTTTCCAGATATTTTCTCCCACTGTGTATGTTGTCTTTTCACTTTCATGATAAACTTTGATGCACAAAAGTTTTTAAATTTGATAAGGCCACATTTATCTTTATTCTTTTTTTTTGCTTGTGCTTTGGGTGTAAATGCTAAGAAAACATTGTTTAACACAAGGTCTTGAAGATGCTTCTTCAAGTTTTCTTCTAATAGTTTGATAGTTCAAGCTTTTATATTTTGGTCTTTGGTCTATTTTGAGTTAATTTCTGTATATGGGGTGAGGTAGGTGACCGCCTTCTTTTTTTTTGCAGATGGATATCCAGTTTTCCTAGCACATTTGTTGAAGAGACTATTCTTTCCAAATTGAGTGGTCTTTGCCATCTTGTCAAAAATCAGTTGGCCATAAATGTGAGGGTTGATTTCTGATCTCTCTATTCTATTCCATTGATCTATGTTTCTGTCCTTGTTCCAGTACTATGCTGCTTTTATTGCTGTGACTGTGTAATATGTTTTAAAATCAGGAATGTGAGTTTCTCCAACTTCATTCTTCTTTTTCAAGATATCTTTAGTATTTGGGGTCTCTTACCTTTCTGCATAAATTTGATGATTGGCTTTTCCTTTCCTGCAAAGAAGGTTGCTGTGTTTTGATTGGGATTGCATTGAATCTTTAAGTTACTTTGGGCAATATTGACATCTTAATAATATTTAGTCTTCCAGTCCATGAACAAAGAATATCCTTCCATTTATTTAGGTCTTATTTCATTTCTTTTAGCACTGTTTTGTAGAGTTCTGTGTACAAGTCCTTTACACCCTTCATTAGATTTATTCCTAGATATTTGATTCTTTTAGTTGGTATTGTAAAAGGAATTTTTTCTTGGTTTGTTCTTCTTATTGTTCATTGTTTGTGTATAAAAACATTACTGATTTTGGGGTGTTGCTTTTGTACCTCATCACTTTTCTAAGTTCATTTATTAGCTCTAGGAACTTTCTTGTGCATTTTTTAGAATTTTCTGTATATAAGATCACATTATCTGCAAATAGTGAATGTTTTATTTCTTCCTTTCCAATTTGGATGCTTTTATTTCTTTTTCTTGCCTAATTCCTCTGGCAAGAGTTTCCAGTGCAATGTTGAATAACAGTGGTGATAGTGGGCATCAGTGTCTTGTTCCTGATCTTTGAGGGAAAGCATTCAGTCTTTTACTATTGAGTAGGATGTTGGCTGTGGGCTTCTCATATATGCCCTTTATCAGGTTGAAGAAGTTTTCTTCTATTCCTAGTTTTCTAAGTGTTTTCATCAAAAATGTGCTATTTTTTGTTAAATGGCTTTTCTCCATCAATTGAAATGATCAAGTGATTTTTCTCCTTTGTTCTGCCTATGTGGTGTATTACATTAATTGATTTTTCTTATGTTGAACCAATCGTGCATACTAGCGATAAAACCTACTTGATGATGGTGTATAATCCTTAATATGCTATTGGATTCAGTTTGCTAGTATTTTGTTGAGGATTTTTGTATCTATATTCATAAGAAATATTGTCTGTAGTGTTCTTTCCTTGTGATATCGTTATCTGGCTTTGCCAAGAGGGTGATATTGGCCTTGTAGCATGAGTTAGGAAGTTTCCCTCCTCTTCAATTTTTGGGATAGTTTGAGCAGAATTGGAGTTAAGTTTTCTTGGAATGTTTGATAGAATACCCTTGTGAAGCAATCTTGTCTTAGATTTATCTTTGTAGGGAGGCTTTTGAGGACTGATTCAATTTCTTTACTAGTAATTGGTTTGTTGAGATCTTCTATTTCTTCTTGAGTCAATGTAGGCAGTCTGTGTGTTTCTAAGCCTTTTTATTTCAAAGGGGTCGGTAATAATGTCTCCCTTTTCATTTCCGATTTTCATTATTTGTATCCTCTCTTTTTCTCTTTGTCAGTTTAACTAAAGGTTTGCCAATTTTATTGATCTTTTCAGAGAACCAACTTTGGGTTTTGTTGAATCTCTATTTTATTTTTTTCTATTTCATGTCTCTGCTCTAATCTTTATTTCCTTCCTTCTTTCAGTTTTGAGATTGAATCTCTGGTTTGAAGTCTTTCTTTTTTTAAATGTGAGCATTTAGAGCTATAAATGACCCTCTCCACATTGCCTTTGCTGCATACCATAAGTTTTGATATGTTGATATTTTCTTTTCTCATTTCTGATTTTCTCTTTAACCCATTGGTTGTTTAAAAGTATGTTGTTCAATTTCCACATATTTGTGGAGAATTTGGCCTTTCTCCTTCTGTTATCAATTTCTAGCTTCATTCCGTTGTGGCTGGAGAATATAATTGTATGATTTCAATATATTTTTAATTTATTGAGACTTGTTTTGTGACACAGTATATGGTCTATTCTGGAGAATGATCCATGTGTACTTGAGAAGAATGTGTATTCTGTATTTGTGGGTATCAGTATTCTATATATGTCTGTTAGGTTTAGTTGGTTTAGTGTATTATTCGAGTCCTGTACTTCTTTATTGGTGTTCTGAATAGATGTTCTATTCATTATTAAGAGTGGTGTTTTAAAGTGGTGGTTTAAAGTCTCCTATAATTAATGTACAACTCTCTATTTCTCCTCACAAATCTGTCAGTATTTGCTTCATATATTTTGGGCCTCTGCTGTTAGGTGCATACACGTTAATAATTGTTATATCTTCCTATTGAATTGTCCCCTTTATCAAAATGTAATGACCATCTTTGTCTCTTGTAACTGTTTTTGCCTTAGAGTCTACTTATTTTATCCAATATAATTATACCCTCCCCACCCCCGAGCTTGCTCTCTTTCTCTCTCTCCCTTTTAGGATGTACTAGGGATTGAAACTGGGACCTCGTACATGTGAAGCACATGCTCAACCACTGACCTACACCCATTACACCCCAGTTTATTGGTTACTACCTGCATGGTATATTTTTTTCTATCCTTTCACCCTCAACCTACTTGTATCTTTGACTTTAAGGTGGGTCTCTGCAGACAGCATATACTTGATCATTCTTTTTATCCATTCACCAATCTCTGCCTTTTGACTGGAGAGTTTAATTCATTTATATTCAAAGTCACCACTGATAGTACAAAATTTTCTTCCATTTTGCTATTTAATCTTTGTAAGTCATTACTTTTTTTCCCTCACTTTTGTTAATGCTTACTTTTATATTTATTTGCTTTCTTGTGTTGCACCATATTGGTAGTCTTCTCATTTCTATCTGGATATATTTTTCATCTGTTTTCCTTGTGGTTACCATGGGGTTACCATTTCACATCCTAAATATATATCAATTTTATTTGGTTTGATACCACATTAATTTCAATAGCATGTATATTTACTTTTCCTATACCCCTCTGTCTACCGCCATTTTTTGTACTTGTTACCACTTATATCTTTCTACATTATATATGTAAAAACCTAGATTTATCATTACTTTTAATGCATTTGCATTTTAGCACCTTTAGGATGTAAGAAGTAGAGATATATACCAAACAATACAATACAATAATTACTCAAATGGTTACCTTTACCACAAGTCTTATTTCTTTATGAAACTTTGAACCACTCTCTAGTATCCTTTCATCTCAGTCTGAGGAACTCCTTTTAGCACTGCTTATAAGGCATGTCTGGTGGTGATGAACTCCCTCAGCTTTTGCTTATCTAAGAATGTCTTAATCTCCCTCTCATTGCTGAAATAGTCTTGCTGGATATAAAATTCTTGGCTGGCAGTTGTTTTCCTTCAGGATTTCAACCCACTGCCTTCTTGCTTCTATGGTCTCTCATGAGAAATCAACACTCAACCTAATTGGGACTCTCTTGTATGTAATATAATATTTTTCTCTTGCAGCTTTCAGAACTGCCTTCTTGTTATTTGCATTTGATAGTGTAATCAATATATAACAGTGTGTATTTTTCTTCTTGTTTATCCTGTTTGGTGTTCTCTGAGCTTCTTGGATGTGCATATTCACATTGTTTGCTAAATTTGGGGAGTTCTCTCTCATTACTTCTTTGACTATTCCTTCTGCCTCTTTCTCTCCTTTTTCAGGAGACAATAATGTGTATATTGGTAGGCTTGATGGTGTCCTCTAGCTGTCTCAGGCTATTTTAGCTTTTAATGATTCTTTCTTCTCTGTAGTGTACCTCATATCAAGTTTCTTCAAGTTCACTGATTCTTTCTTCTGACAGCTCCTATCTGCTCTTGAAACTGTACTCGTATTTATCATTTTAATTATTGTGGTCTTAAACTGTAGTAGTTCTGTTGAGTTCCTTTCTAAAATCTCTCTTTGCTTATGCTCATATTGTTCTTTCATTGTTTCCTGATATCCTTTAGTTCTTACTCTGTACTTTCTTTCATCTCCTTGAACATTTATAATATTTTTTTTAAGATTTATTTTATTTATTTACCCCCCACCACCACCATTGTTTGTGCTTGCTGTCTGCTCTGTCTGTTCATTGTGTACGCTCTGTGTCTGCTCATCTTCTTTTTTTAGGAGGTACTGGGAACTGAACCCAGGACCTCCCGTGTGGGAAGGAGGCACCCAATCACTTAAGCCACTTCCGTTCCCTGCTTGTTGTATCTCTCATTGTGTTTCTTTATTATGTCATCTCATTGCATCAGCTCGTCATGCCAGCCTGTCCCATCAGCTTGCTTCTTCAGGAGGCACTGGGAACGGGAACTGAACCCAGGACCTTCTATTGGTAGACAGGTATCCAACTGCTTGAGCCATATCCACTTCCCTATAAGATTGTTTTTAAGGGATTTGTTCATTATGTCCACATTCTTGTTTTCTTTATTAGGGTTTTCTGTATTTTTATCCTCTTCCTTGGATGTGCCATCATTTCCTTTTTCTTTGTTCATCTTGCACTCTTTTGTTGCACCTTGTATATTTTCAAGTTGTAAAATGTTTGTCCTAGAATTTACTCCTTGGGCTGTTTATTTCTTGGTTTTATAACAAGTTTGTGATAAGACAGAGATTTCCTTTAGCTTCAGTGCTCTTATCAGGAAGGTCTGCCCAATGCACATACACAGTACAGGGTTGTCCCTGTCTTTCTGTGCTTCTGTCTTGTCCTGGGCTTTTGCTTGTTAGTTGTTTTGGAGTTCCCCTGTTTACAGGAGTTTAGTTGTCCCCTCTGTTTCCCAGGAGACAAACCTTCCTCTCCTGGGTATTCGAACCCAGCAGGACTTTGTCCCAGACTGTTCATCTCTATAGGTTTTTAACACTCTTTTCATTGTCTCATGTTGCTTTTGCCTGTAAAGCAAATTCTGGCAGGAGAGTCACCCCAGGGAGGACTTCCCCAGGTTGGTCTTTCCCAGTCAAATCAAGACCAGGGATCCACAAAGAGGGCAAAGCTTGGCTCCAAAGTAACCTCAGGAAGGGAGCCAAAAGCTTCTCTGATGGTTCCCCACAGCTGAGCTTTCCTGGCCTTCTCAGCAAATGCAGCCCTTCAGTTAACTATCCCCCCCCAGCCCAGATGAAGTGCAGCATCTCTACCATTTCTGTCCTTGTCTGGGGAAAGTTGAAACAATCACTGCCACTGCATATGTCTGGGCAGGTTGAAGCAATAGCTGCCCTCAGGGCTGAGACCCAGCAATCCAAATACGCTGATCTGTCCCGACCCGCGGGACAAATCAACTGAGACTCTGAGTTACCCAGCGAAGGAATGAGGCATAGACACGTGTAAGAAAATGGCTGTGTACTTTATTCTACTAACATAGCTCTTCCGTTGCTCTGCCGCGAGGGTTACAATCAGCTCTTTTATAAGCAGGGAAAGGGGAAGTGCATTAAGGCTTAGGTGTTGATACATCATTGGGTAATTTGAGTTGCTAGGCGTGGTAGAGATGGTGACTATTCGCGTGCGCGCAAACATTGTGGTGCGAACAGTAACAGGATATGCTATTTTAAGAAGAAGAAGAAGAAGGAGGAGGAGGTAGAGACAGCCATGACAGTTGTATTCATTCGACATTGCCCCCAACACTGATCAAGTGCCATGATCAGTGATCACCCACACCCACCCCTTTTGTTCTTGAGGAAGAGATTTTTCTGTCCCTTTCTGTCAGCAGCAGCTACAGGGACTGGACGTCATGAAACTCTGCCATGAGAGTGGGGGATTGGCACTGGTAGCCACCATGCAGGCAGAAAAAATTGCAGTTCTTTCCCTAATTTATCAGCTTCTTCCTCCTGTGCGTCCGTGGATGCTGTACTGTGTTCTTCTGGCATCTGGCTGTTCCAGTCAGTTCTTGCCTGTTTTATCATAGTTTTGGAGGAAGGACTGAGTCCTGGTGCTCCCTACTCTGCCATCTTCATTGAAACTTCCCACCTTACTTTTATAATAACAGTGATAAACACATTTTTGTTAATTTCTAGGGCTTTTCTTAACATTTGTACATAAATTCTTACAAATGAAATTACGAGGTGAAAGATTAAAACCATTTTAAAAATATTTCTTGTTGCACATTTTAAACTACTGAAAAAAATTAAACTTGCCTTGGTATTTTCAATTGTTAGACTTATTATTCTTATTTTCTGTAGTATATGTTCAGAACTTACAAAAGATTTTTATTAATAACGGTGAAAAAAGGCATCATTTTACTTATGGGAATGTGTCTCCTGTTTTGTTGTTAGACACAACACTAACTGCTGGATTGTTCAAATATTTTAAATTAAATCAGTAGATATGTTCATCATAGAAAATATGACAATTCTTCAAAATGTATAATAAGCATGAGTCTTTATTTGCTGAAATATTTTTGTATTTTCAAAAAATCATTGCAGTTCTCATCATAAAGTTTCCAGAGAGTTCTTTTGAAGAACATTTCTTCCTACATTGTGGTACTGTATTGTATTGTATTGTTTGTATTGTATTGTTTTGTTTTTGCTTTTGTGCATGGCCCAGCCAACAGTAGAGTGAATATTTAATTTTAACTTTGTAATTGATATTTCTTTATATACTGCCTCAAGAAAAAGGGTAGTCAGCCGCAGGACAAGACTGAGACATACAGTTAAGGTCAATTTCTTCAAAAACCCTGTTGAATGACAAAATAAACATTATATATCACTCATCTTCCATTACTCATCATAGATATCTTCAACCCACTTGTAACAGTAAATCTTTCTTATTGCCCTGTAGAGCATATTAATTTTTTTTCTTTCCTCAGAATATCTTTATTTACCTCTATAATGATTCTGATGTCTTAGAGCAAGGAACAGCAAAGTCAAGCACATAGGTCAATTCTCTGTTTTTGTATAGAAAATTTTATCGGAACTCAGCCATTATTATTCAACTACATATTGTCTATGGTTGCTTTTGCAATACTCCAGCAGAATGAGTAATTGTATCAGATTTTATGGCCCCAAAAGCCTAACATATTTGCTATCTGGCTCTTAATAGAAAAACCTGCCAACACCTATTTAGACTTACAGATTTCAAACTTTTTCCTGTTTAAAGGAAAACAATTGAGGACACCAAATAACTTTTGTTTGTATCTGTTGTACCTATCTATGCATATTATATTAAAAATTAAACAAATCAGAGTAATTTTTAAATCACTTTATTTTTAATTCATTTAAAATAACAATAATAAACCCATTACATGTCGACACAAATTACATTTTTTCTGCGAAAAATAACCATAATTTCTAAAACAAAATAAGGTCATGAGATGAGTACATTTTACATTATTGCAAATCTTCTTGTTTGGATTAATAGAAAACTAGAGTATTCTCATATCTGCTTCTGTCGTGATAGGTTGTATTGGTTGAAGTAGATGAAGAAATTCCAGCCTCATGAAGATATGGTTTTGGGAAAGGAAGAAGTATTATAACAGCCTTGACAGATCCTGCCCTAAAAATCCCACTATAAATGTTATATATGGCATAGGCCTTTCTTTAGTCAATGGTTTGGAAGTCAGAAGAGAGGTTAGCTAGTAGATAACTTTGGAGCAAATGAATTGAACTGCTTGAAGCTCTGTTGTCTCATCAGCAAATTGGAGGTATAGTTCTGTTCTGCTTCCTTCATGGAATACTGAGAAACCAGTGTAGATCATATTTTTTAATTTCTAGTCTGTGCCAGTGCTTTATATATTATACAGCTAACAACCTTAAGACGCTGTAAGATATGTATTGCTATATTTACGTTCCGGATGAGGAAACTGAGTTACAAAGAAGTTAGTGATTTTTGGAGGCCACATATTTAATAAGTAAAGAAGTCAATGTTTAAATCCAGATTTGTCTGTCTACAGAGCTTGCAATGTTTCAATTACATGGATACTAACTACATCACTGTGTAAACATTCTGCCAGACAATGTTTTCAGTGAACATATGATATGGTATTATTAAAATCAAGAACATTTACCTTTCAATAGTATTAATTCATTTATCCCTCATAATCCTCAAAGAGTATAAGATTATTTATGACTGAATTTTTTTAATAAACTTTAATTTTAGAGAACTTTTAGAATTACAAAAAAGGTACACTGTTATGTGTCCATCATTGCAGTATCATACAGAACAATTTCACTGCCCTAAATATGTCCTGTGTTCCACCTATTCATCCCTCTCCCCCACTTCTAAACCCCTGGCAACCACCATTTTTAAATCAGTGTTACAAGTTCTTCTGTTAACATTAGCTGAAAACTACAATACCAATAAATCTACTTTGATCCATGGTTATACCCCCCTTTATGTTTGCTCATTTCTCAATCTTAGCCCCATCCCAATAAACAAGGAGTATCTATGCAAGCAAAACAATTCCTTTCATCTATGTCCTAAAATCTAAGTCCCCCCTCAGCCTGAAGCAGTCAGAATGACTTACTTTTTATCAGCAGTTTTGGAGATTTTTTCAACTTCTCTCTCATATTAATTTGTATATCACAAAATATCTTTCTTTTTTTCTTTCCCCACCCCTTCACAATAAACACTACTCTGGAATTCAGTATAGACAAATTAACTTTACCATATTCTAACATTTAAGATGATCATCAAAAATATATCATCATTAATTTTTTTCAGAGTTAAGGATTTATCCCCCAAACAGTAGGTCATGAAGCCTGCAACTCTGGTTTTATATGAATCAAAATCATCTTTGTTGATATCATATATATCATTCCAAGGCAATATTATTTTTAAAAACTTTATAAGTTAAAATAAATAAATTTTCTGAAGTCCTATAACTATAAGTGAGGTAGAATTTCCCTCAAAAGAGAAACACTTTTATCCACATAAGCAGCCTGTACCACATATCCCATGATTACACTGATAAGAAAAAGGCAAAAAACACAGATTAGCTTTCTTCAGTGCATCTTGTTGAGGACTCATGGGAAATAATAGCTCAGTAATCACAGTCCATTTCCTTTTGCTAAAAAAGATCATGATGTTACTGTGTAAGGAACCAGCTTCTCAAAGGGTATTAGTTATTCCTTGGGAGAAAGTTAAACACTCGAGAAACTGTGTTAAGTATCAGAAATCAGCAGGGAATCATTTAAAGCAGCATTTTTTTTTTTTTTCGGATAACCTACTTTGATTTCCTCTAAGAAGTTTGGGTTTTGGAAAGATGATAGCCAGGATGAAAATCATCAAGAAAATTTCTGATATTTAGAATAAACATAGGAGCTCAGAGGCATTCCATAATCTATACTTCCTCCCAAACAAAAGAATAAAGAGAAGTGAGAATTTACTTATTTTTATCTCAAAAAATAACAAAGTAGAGGTGAAGAGATTTCATGAGTCATCTTAAAATGTGTAAGGAAAGGATCTACATCCTTATCTATTTCAACAAAAACTTGGAATAAGTAGCATTATAGGGTTTGTTGATAATTCATATGCTATATTCAGAAAAAAATCATTTAAAAGTTAAAGAGGAATGAACAAACATAAGGTGGGAATGCAACTATGGACTAAAGTAGACTTATTATTTTAGTAATGGAAGAACTTGTAACACTGATGTAAAGACAGTGGTCACCAGAGGTTCTGAGTGAGGGAGAGGGTAGAATAGATGTAACATGGGGCACTTTTGGGACATTGAAATTGTTCTGCATGATAGTGGAATGACAGATACACGCCATTATTCATTTTGTCAAAACCTATAAAATTGTGCAGTGCAAAGTATAAAACATAATGTAAACTATAGACAATGCTTAGTAGCAATGCTTCGATATGTGTTGATCAATTGTAACAAATGTACCACACTAATGAAAGATGTTGTTAATGTGGGAAAGTGTGTGTGGGGGGGTGGAGTATATGGGAATCTCCTATATCTTCGATGTAGCATTTATGTAATCTAAAGTGCCTTTAAAAATAAAGAAAATGAAAAATAAATAAGTAAATAAAGAAATAAAACCATCACAACAGGATTGAACCAGTCATTCATATGGGCAAATATACTTTAAGGTTTAAAGCATTAAGGACTAAGAAAAATAATATTCTTATTTTTTCTGAAGATTTATATGCTATTTTTACCTTTTCATATTTGAATAATCATAAATATTTATTGATGGCTTTTCTAAAATTTGAATATCATTCACTTGATGAGCTGTTTATTTCCAAACACCTTTACTCTCCTTAAATAAAATCTAAAAATGAAAGTGATAGAAAACTATGCTTGTAGTCCATGCAGAAACCAAGGGGGGCAAAAAAAGGTTGGCCCACATATATGACAGTTTGAGGTTAGATTGGCTTCAGGTGCAACTCTACCTAAGGAGACAAACAGTATTATCAAGTTTCTTTCTTTCATTGCCTGGCCAGGATCTCTCCTAGATATAGCAGTAAGGATGACCAGCAACCTAGGATTCCAAAATGCTTTTTCTAGAAACCTTATCATAAAGAGACCACATTTTTCCCAAAGCCCCATCAAAAGAGAAACAAATCTCAAGAAGTTCTCAAAGTCCATCATAGTATCTCAAGTCACATCCCATCCATAAACCAATCACAGTTATGAGATGTATAGAACACACATAGTAGATTTGCAACGTCTAGTAAATGAGTGAAAAAGTCTATTTTCTTAAACTAGAATGTGTTTGTAAAAGGCTACTCTCTTCTAACCAAGAGTAACAGGAATCACAAAATGTTCTGTCAATCAGGCAGGAAGCTGGGATGGGTAAGGAGTGAGAAAGGAATAAAAAGATTTGAGACCAAAAATCTACTTATGAAACTAAGAGTTCTATGCCTAGAATTTCTCCCTAATTTTTGTGAGCATGTATAAGCAGCTATAGAATGAATGGATTTTTCTCATCTTTGCTTTCTACAATGATTCTAAAGATAAAAGAGCCCTGAACATTTTCAAAAGCCCTGCTAGCATTTGGAAAAGTTCATTTGGCGTTAAGAATTAGCTACTAACTTATGTTGCTCTGATAAGTAATGATGGAATTAGGCTTTTGATTGAGAATACCTTTTTCGACATCCTTCGATACTCTTAAAGCCATTTTCATTTGTGTGTTTTAAATCATAAAACCTGTCAGAAAGTTTTTCTTTCAAAGTTTGTTACACTTAGGAAGTAAGTTAAATGATTCAAAATTTTGGGACATAGCCTGAGTTTCCAACACATCAATAAATTGTACACACACACACGATTTGCCCATTACGATTAGCCCTAACAGATTACAAGCCTGAATTGTTAATAATCTCTTTTGCAAGAGAAGAGATTGATTAATGCAGAAAACACTGAAATAGAGGAAGAGTAGATGAAAATTAAAATTGTATATCAATTAGTCCATTAATTTAAGCTGATATATATAAATGCTAAAACTTTCACGTCTGGGTCACTCTTGTTGAAAAATGCATAAATGAATAAATGAAGCATACAGAATGCATGCCAGAAGAAAATGCTTTTCCAACAGAAAAGAGGTTTGCTTGTTAACAGACAATTTAAAAAATAGGATGAGCAGTTGCCATCTCACACATGTCGGATGAGATATTTATAGCTGAATATTCAGCCTGTAGATTTTAATATTTTATTTTAAATATGCACTGAAAATATGAAGGATCATCTTCAAAATGAACTCTATCCATGAGTAATTTACAATCCATTTTGCTCTTATTCATTTTTAAGTATGCCAGTGGGAATTTTAAATATATTTGGTGTTTCTCATTATACTTAGACCTTTTAGTTATTTTCACTAGTTTTGAATGTGGGTGAATGTAGGAGTCTTTACTGGTATTTTCAGGTGGGTTTCTAGGGGCATAATTTTTCAACATGTATTTTATTATAAATTTAATAAGAGAAGAGTATTCATAATGATAGGTCTGCTCTATCAATATTTTGATAGACAAACAATATTTTGATTGTTTTTGTTTTCTTATAGAATTTGTTTTTTATTTGGTGATAAAAAATTTCTCCCCAAAACTTGCTTTTATTTTTTAATATTACAATATTTATCAAACACTCACCTGAGTAGGATTTATAAGAACAATTACATATACTAAAACAATACTATAATGGCATGAAACCTTTTATTGGAATATGAAATTATTATCAATGTTGATAAAAATAAACCTTCAAATTATACACCATGTTACAGCTTTCAACTATGTTTTCTATATTTAATTTCAGTCCACCCATAAAACAGTGGACAGTATACAGTGGATCATTAATAGATCAAAGGACTGGGTTTGCTCTGACTCTTAAGTAGTAATACTTCATTTGCAAAATAGGGGTGATGGTTTCCATGACTATAAGATCTCCACTAACTCTGAAATTATGTAAATCTCTGAGGAGCAGAAACTACCCTCAGAGGTAAAATGATTTACTCTATACTAGTAAGTATTAGAACCTGGAATACAGCCAAGTTGATTGTCTGGTTTTCTAGTAAGCATTTTAGCAGTAAAAATTACTGAGAATATCGCAAATGATAAGGAAGGTAAGTATATTTATTTTTTATATACCCTTGTGTTTCTTTGCTATAACTATTTAATTTATCATAGTTTAAATTAAATGCAAATCATCTGAACCTAATTATGTAATGCTTCCATGTTTCAGAGAAAATAAATAAAATAATATCTGTCATTTGTATGACACACTCATAGTTTATAAAATACTTTGTGAAATATACGCTTATGTGTATCAGACAATTTCAATGATAACTACATATAGTGAAAAAGAATAGTTCACATAAATTTCTGATTAAAACAGTACATTAATAAACTCTGAATTGACAGGTAGAGCTTCAAAATGTTTAATTTTTGTAATTATATGAAAGTTTATACTTATAATGTTTCATTATTTACACTCTTGGTTATACAGTGTTCAGTAGTTATCTATCACAATGGAATCAGGAAACAGTATAGATTGATAATAATGCATATATACCTCAAAAATAATTTCAGACAAGAGATTCTCAGTCAGAAAATCCGCTAAGAAAGGATTTAATTAATAATCATTTTTGATTCATAGTTCTGGATTCATGAACAAAAGATAAAATACCTAGGGAACTGATTTGCAAGTGTTTTGAGTATGTCTTCCCATATTATCTATGAAGAAAATATGTTTTATGCTTCCTACCTCATAAATGTATCTACATTTTGTGAAGAAATTGATAGACAAATATAAATCATGTGTCCTAATAGAGGTTGTTGTCTGGCATTCACTGTAGAATTCAAAATATGATCACAATGAAATATAAGCAAGAGAGAAGAAGCTGACATGAAAATACTATGCAATAGTATAGAAATGGAAGGAAATAATATTTTTATTTTTTAATTTTTTTATTGTATTTTAAATTATTATTTTATTTTCTTATTAATTTATTTTGTTATTTTTTTGGCTTTGTTTTTGGAGAGGCTTTGAATTGCAAAAGGGTCACAACTGTGGCAGGGAAGAATAGTTGGTGCAGGGTGTCATTGATGGGAGGTTGTATGGGGAGGGGTGCACCTGGGGCATACCTCTAAAGCATACAAATATGTTCAAGTGTTCATGGGGCATTGTCTCAGAGGGTGGAGACCCACACAATAACCAAAAGAATATTGAATTTCCACCCTAGGGTGTCCTGCTACATTCTCTAATAGAGTTGCAAGAATCACCCACGTACCTGGGCAGCTCTTAGTGAAGGAAGACAGACCATTACTCCAGACCCTTGAGTTGATGATTACACTTATGAAACTTTCCTTGTGAAATTGAAACATAGCCTAGTATTTTATATTGCCTAAGAGTTACCTCCTGAAAGTCTCCTTGTTGCTCAAATGTGGCCACTCTCTAAGCATAAACACTACCTTCCTCCCCACCTCCAGTGAGGGACATAACTCCCAGGCATGAGCCTCCCTGGACTGAGGGATTATTGTCAAGTGCCAACTAGGAATGCATCTGGAAAAAGACCTAGACCAAAAGGTGGAAAAATTAAATACAAATGAGTATGTATGGCTAAGAGATTTCAAAGTGAGTCAGGAGGTCATTCCAGGGGTTATACATATGCATATCTCAGCAGGATCTCATTGACTGCCACAGTAAACAGTACCTCAAATAGCCCAGTTTCTGAGGGCTCTAGAGACTAAGCAGGGCGGACAAGCTGAGGAATTCCACACCGTCAGTGGGCCTTACTTTGGAATTTATGCTCCCCAGTGTAACAGAGTTAGACTCAATTAGTTTCTCTAAACATGGCTCTTCTGCCCCTTTTATTTGAACCTATAACTATACTCATTAAATGTATGTCCCAGAGACTTAAATATTCCATCTGTTCACATGCCGGTTGAGCCCTATATTTCAGCAGTTCATTGGACTCACCCCAGGACAATTAACAAAACAATGATGATAGACAACATCCATCCTTGAACACAGTATCTACAACTGCAAGCAAGACAGTCCCATACATCTGCCCCTTGGGATCTAAGCCCCCTCTCAGAAGCAGAGTGGGCATCACTATGCCAAAATCCTCAAGATTGGGAAATGAACAATGGACTCAAGTAGACTTATTATTCTATTATAGTCTTTTTCTTCTTCCAGCGTTGGAAGAACATGTATCATTGATATAAAGGCAGTGGCCACCAGAAGTTCTGATGGGAGGGAGAGGAAAGAATAGGTAACATGGGGGTATTTTCGGGACACTGGAATTGTCCTGCATGACATTGCAATGATGGATACAGGCCATTATATATTTTGTCATAACCTATAAAGTTGTGCAGTGCAGAGTGCAAAGTATAATGTAAACTATAGTCCACAGTTAGTAGCAATGCTTCAATACGTGTTCATCAATTGTAACAAATGTACCACACTAACAAAAGATGTTGTTAATGTAGGAAAGTTTGGGAGGGTGAGGGGACAGGGCATATGGGAATCCCCTATATTTTTTATGTAACATTTACGTAATCTAAAGCTTCTTAAAAGTTTTTAAAATATTTTTTAAAAAGCAGTAAATAAGATAACAGTAAATAAGATAAATTTATTGAAAATTTATAGATTTTCAATAAAACAAAATAAAATATAAGTAATTAGTTTTAGAACAACCATTAGAAACAGAAGAGAATAGAATTTATGTTGTGTTTAATTACCTAATCATGTGAGGACCCAACTTCCTTAGAATATAAATGTACAGAGCAAAATTTACAACTACAGGAAAACATATATAAGTATGTATGAGAAAGAATGCATTTCTAATATAGAAATAACTGCTGTTCATTAATGATCAAAAAATATTGAACTGAACCTTTCAGATATATTATAGAAAGAATGTTTTCTGAATAAAGAAAGGGAAGCATACGTAGACAGAGATGGATCCTTAATCCTGGAAAACTTGATTGAAAATTAGACCCATTCCTAGATAGGTCATGGAAAAAATTTGGACTTGCAAAATTAGAGAAACCATAAAAAGAAGGCAAAATAAATTAACTGAGAAAAATGAAATAAAGTGACACCTCATACTAAATAACATTTTATGGACTCAAAGAACTATATGAACCACTAATTTCATATCCAGTTAAAGGTTTCTTTTGTGCATAGTAAAAATTAAATCTTGTCATCCAAGTAGTGTCAGAAATCATATAATTAATATACACATTTTAACCCTTGGTATAAATGTATCTGTTTGATATTGTAGCTTTGTATGTGTTTTTTCTGTACTTTTCTTGGATAAAAGGAAAGTTTCTGTACTTAAATACACCAAAACAAAATAAAAATAAATAAATAAAGTTATGGAATGGGACAATCACTATTTAAATGATAAAGTGAAAGTTTTAAGCCTAGATATAAAATTAATTAAAACATTGCTTTAAAAAATATAAAAAACTAAAATTGAATAATTTTTCTTGGAAAAGAAACTAAATAAACATAAACTTATTATCCAACAATATCACTCTAAAGTCACTAAAATTTTTTGTGAAATATATGTTATTTTATATTTCTTAGAGATCTTTCTAAAATAGTGCTACAGAACTGCTCAATCTTTTTTCCCCTGTTTTTTTTCTAAATTTTATTCCATCAACATACATACAACCTAAAATTTCCTGTGTTATACTTTCAATTACACAATTCAGAGGTGTTAAATACATTCACTGTGTTGTGCCAGCTTCACCACCAACTATTGCCAGAACGTTTCCATTGCCCTAAATAGGAACTTCTTACCAATTAAGCATTAATTCCTTATTACCCACCCTCACCAAGCCCTGGTAAACAGTATTATAGTTTCTGACTTTATGATTTTGTATTTTCTAGTTATTTCATATAATTGAGATTATACAATATTTGTTATTTATTGTCTGGCTTATTTCACTCAACATGGTGTCTTCAAAATTCATGCCTATTGTAGCATGCATCAGAATTTCATTCCTTTTTTATAGTTAAATAATATTCATTGAATATATATGCCACATTTTCTTTGTCATTATATCAAATGATAGAAACTTGAGTTGGTTCCACCATTTGGCCCTTGTGACTAAAGCTGCTATGAACATTGGTGTGAAAATATGTGTTTGAATACCTGCTTTCAGTTGTTTGGGTCATATACCTAGCAGTGGGATTGCTGGAGCATATAGTAATTCTACACTATCTGAGGAAATGCCCAACATTTTCCCACAGCAGCTGTACCATTTTACATCACCACCAACAATGTATGGGGTCTGCTATTTCTCCACATACTCTCCAAGACCTGTTATTTTTCTTTTTTTTTTTTTTAATAGTAGCCATTCTGATAGGTATGAAATAGTATCTCACTGTGGTTTTCATTTGCATTTCCCTAATGGCTAATAATACCTAGCATCTTTTCAACCAATGTATTTTAAGAATGCTGTGTAGTATAGTCTGTAGATTATAAAGTGTCATACATATGAGAAACCATTTAGGAAAACAACTATGCTGTTGAGAAATTCATTTGTTACTAAGTAGACAGTGAAATTTTATTTTAAGTGATAACTCCTTTTCTGCTTTGCCTTCTAGGAATCTGATAACCAAAATTTTATTCACCTCAAGTTATGGTACTTATTTTCACGGCTTTCAGTTTGTGTTGACATTATGACTCCCCTTATGTATTGCACTGTTATTTTTCACTCCCTTATTTCCTCATTTTTTAATGTTTATCTCATCATGTGGTTTGCATCACTGTAAGGCATAGCAAAATTTTCAGAATATCAAAATAACAGTGGAGGAGCCTTAAAACAATCAATTACCATTACAGTCTGATCAGCAACCAGCTGGAGAAAAAAAGTTTATAACTTCCCAGTCAATTCTGTGATATTTTTATAGTTTTATTTTCTCATATATAAAATGAAGAGTCTGACAATGTATTTAGTGTCTAAAGTGTCTTTTTCCCCTGAAATGCTCTAATCAAGAATGTTCCCCTTTTGGGCTTTCTTTCTTTTTTTTGCAACATGCATAGGAGTCTATACCAAACTGCACCAAAAAAATCTTTACACTTTATATGACTCATGGTTATATTTTGCATTGATATTCTTTTTTATCATACATATACAAGCATATAAAACTCATAGTTCCTGGCTCTCATGAGCCCAGTTTCTAGGTGGAGACACAATAAAATGCAATGAGCTGTAATAAGCCCTAGACAGGCAGTACACTTAGGAAGGACACTTAAAACAGATTTGGATGGATTAGAGAAGGTGTTTGTTACCGTGGTTGGTACAGCTGAACTATGAAGTATAAGAAACGAAGAGAATGAAAGAGCATTGCAGGCATAGAGAATGATGCAGTAAGGCCCATATTTGGAGAGATCAGTGAAAGGAGTTCATTTTTCTCCCTGGGTTTAATAGTCTACAAATATGAAATAAAAGGTGGGGAGGGAGAGTGGGGCCAGATGAAAAGCTTGTCATTAGTGATTATGAATTGAACTATATCTTCAGAGCACTGAGGATGTGTTCATGGATGTTACACAAAGCGTAACATGAGTAGAAGTAAACTTTAGAAACAATCCTTTGGGTATCCACAGAAGCTACTTTGAAGATATAAGAGGAAAGAGGAAACTCTTTAGTGGGCTGCTCCGATGATGTAAGAAAAATATATTAACAACTTACATTTCCTTAAAAAGACCAAGTCCTTAATAAAATATCCCAGTAAAATATATTTCCCATGGTATACTTATTTCTTTCATGTAGTATTTGGCTCGAAATGTCCTATCTTGAACCACTGTGAGCTAAATTTGCCTTAATACTTCGTGCAACTCTTTGAATTGCATGTAATTTTCTATAATCAGCATGACAATACTTGGTTGGAATGTTTTAAAATGAATGTAAATAAAACTCATATCTAAGAAAACAAACATTGTTTTTCACTTGAAATCCAAAATTCTTGTATTAAAAGAGTCTTATTAATTTGACAAATAAAAGAGAAAGACCTATAGATAGACTCTTTGTAAGTTTTTCAAAACAGTCTGTGTTCACTTAGTGACATGCTATCATGTGCACCATAGCTTGCTTGAAAGGGTTGTAAATTGTGGAAGATGAGAGAAATATCTTGTACTTCTAAAGACAAATATTTGTATAATCTCAAACTTTAGAACAAATATTAACTTTGGAACCAAAATGATATCTCCTAAATAAACCTACAGGATTGTAGTAAGACTTGGCCAAACACATTCCTTTGAAAGAAAATTAAACATTGATTGGAATTTTACATACTGTTTTGTTTAATGAAGTAGTAGTGTCAGATGTTACTCTTCATGAACTCTGTCTTTTGCGTTTTCCACTTGGGATTTTATAGGAGATATTTTAATTACCCCATTATCTTCCTTGGATTGTCTTGTTTTATATTAAAACATCAAAAATTTTAAAAGCAGAAATTTCATATCTAAAAAGTTATTCAACATATATAAACCTACTGTCTCTAGAATTTAAGTGCCAGTTCTATAGATGGTCCTTAGAGTGTTATGTGTGTAAAGACTTTTAAAGAATGGGTCTTTGTAATTGAAGATTATTACTCACTAAGAGGATCCATGATAGTTAGAATAAGTAATCTCTAGCTTGCTTGTGCAACTTGATTATATATTTTATACGAATTTGAAAATGGAACAGAATAGAATCCTACATTTATTTGTCGCATGCCAACAATGTAAGAATGTCATAATCATTAGCAAATGAACAAACTATTGTGCATTTGTAAGGTCCTTGGTTCAATAATATTGTAAAGTAATTATTGTGAAAATATTGGTTGTCTGTGTGTTATAATCAAGATTTTGAGCAAGTGGTTATGTGGTTAGAAAATCTGATATAATGTCCCAATAATTTTTGTGATAGAGATATATTTAAATATAGGCATAATATTAAAAAATATAGTTATATGTACATGTATATGCATACATAGCTATACTACCAAGTGTTTGTATTTTTAGCAATAGCACTTAATCTGTTTTCTTATATGGATATTCTACCAATCAAAGCATGATCTTCTCAAAGAGAGGGAATTGTGTCTTATTTATCCTGATATTCACAGGGCCTAGTCTTTCATATGGTAGGTACTCAATGGGTGATTTTTTTTTTTTTCCAAATTTCATATGTACAAAACAGGAATGCTTAATTTGAAAATGTTTTGGACACATATTTCCTGACTTCTAATAGAAATTAGCTAATAAAAGAATGAAAAGTGTAGCATTCAAATAAAACTAGAACAATATCCTATGATTTCTTCTTCTCCGTTTCTTCACATTTTATCTTCTTTTCCCTGAGAAATCGTTTCTGAGTCATACACCATGTCCTCGTAATAGATGCTTGTACCAAACTAGAAACAAGTTTTCAACACACAGCTCTGTTCATATTCTGCTTCATAACTGGTATCTCATTGTACAATGCTTGTATGTTTCCAAAAATAGACAGGGAAGTTCTTACAGTGTTTTACTGACTTTCACACCCTAAAATTCCTACTTTAAAATTTAATACATATTAATTATTCCCCACCTTATTGAATAAATGCATATGTGAACACAACCTTGATAAAATAAGTTTTTAAGTATTTAAGTATGTTTAAGAATCTCAACATGTAATAGGCAGTGCTAGAATCTGAGGCAAGGTCCTCCTTCTCAGTGAAAATTTCAGGCAGTAAACCTTTCTGTCCCATCAAATACAGAGAGGACCACAGGACTTTCAGGGATGGGAGCAATCTGAATGAGCACATATCAGATCTTCACAAGGATTAACAGGGGTTTAACTTAATTTTGTAGCACTGAATAAATATTTTTAAAAATTGTCAACTGAATTTGGGGTTTTCTTTATAAAACAGATTCATCATTGACATAAAATGGAATATAAGCACTTAATTATTTCACTTAAGAAATGCCATGATTTGGAATTTGTTTTCATCATGTTGTAGAAATTTAAAACCTAATTTTCTGTAATAATTCAAAATCACTTCATCTTTTCACTCCATCTGGAGGGTAATCAATAAGTAAGTGTATGATCCAGCTGCTGTCCCTGTCATGGGGCAGCTGCCAGGAGCGACCTGGGCTCTTATCCAACAGCAGAATCCCCAGAAAACCTCCTAGCAGCAAGGAAATTGGTGCAGGTGCAACATAAGCTTCCTTTTTTATCCAGAATCATTTCTAAGGATCTAGAGATTTTCAGTTCCCTTGCCTCACTTTTCACACCCTTCATTTTATAACCAAACTATTTAAGTTCCTAATTTGTTGGCATGGAACATATCATTGCTTACAAGAAATAGAAATAATATTCCAACCCAGGACATTTTCAGGTTTCTCATAGGCACTCCTAAAATGTCAAAACCACTTTGAACACAAAATGGAAAAGAAAATGTGAAACTAAATTTACCACGGAAAATTCAATGGTAAAAGGAATAAGTAATAAGTAAAATAAAGTATAATATTATTTAGCTAAAGAAAGGATTATGACTTTTCTATTTGCTTTGAAAATTAATTATATACAAAAATGTAGATAATATTCAGTAACTGTTTTTGTAATTATTATGAAAGTGACAAGTAGAGTGTTGAAATTTTTCAGTTGAAAATGAAAAATAAAACAATTGTTGAGCTACTAATATAGTTTATAATAATAAATATTGTTCATTATTATATCAGGCACTTTATATGCATAATTTAATCTACTCTTTAGCAAGAGTGTAAGCAGGCTTTTAGTATTTGCATTCTGTAAGGTGGAAGATTAACTACTTGCACCACATTAAGCATCTCCTTGGTTCTGCAGCCTGCTAATCTCATGTTTTTCTACTAAATACCACTAAATTCCTTCTTAATTTTTTTCTCTAAATAATACTGGCATTATTACTCCTTTTAATCCATTATGCAATATTTTCAATGCCAAAATTCCAAATAGAATTGCTTAGAAATAAAGCAAAGCCCACACAGTGGTGAATCTCTTTCAGAAATAGTTCAGAAAAAAGAGGCAGTAAACTAATTCTTTCCAGAGGTGGGCATTTGAGCTACTGACATTCTTTTCCGCACTTCTGTTTCTTTTTAATTTGTTATTTATTTTTTTAAGTATTTCCAGGATTTAAACTTAGTATTTATACCCAGTTTCAAATCTTTTGCTCTTATTTCCCTTGAGTCATCTGCATCCCAGTGATAGAACAGTAAATAATGAAGAATGTGTTGGAAGCATTCACAGTAGGGTTACCGCTTTCCAAAATTTTGCTTTTCCTTAAAACCATGATGAACTGTATTTCATTTTATCTTTTATTTTTAATTCCAATTCCAATTATACTTCAAGAAATTAGGCATTTCAATGGAATATTTATTTTTTGTTTAATTTTCAAAATGTGTCATATGTTCTATAAGCTAGAATTCTATAATCACAATAAATTAGGTTGACTTTCTTTACTTCTGGTTCCCCATGATCCTTCCTTGAAGAGCAGTTAATGTTATTTATAAAGTTCTTAGTTGAAACTTGACTTTGTCAATTTTTATTAAGTACTGTTGTATAAATTCTAAAATTCACTGACAAAATATTCCTTAGTTTGGAATTAATAATAATTTATATTTTTAAAAACTTAAGTATATTTTTAAATTAATAATAATTGTTAAGATCATACTCAGATTAACTGTTGCCAGGCTCATACTGAACAATTTCTCATGTTTAATTTATTCAGACACTGCCTTTAAACCTTACCTAAATAAAACACTTCCTTCACATTTTAAGATGTTATATATTTTTGTATCTCTCTACCTCTGAAACTTTGTCTTTTCTGACAATATTTTTTTCTGAATTTGTATGCCTATTCTCTTCTAAAGCTTTTTAGCTTTAGTGCACAATCCAACATGAAAAAGCTTTGTATTTTGCAGATATATTGTATTTCTATCTCTAGCACCACCTTCACTCTAAAATAATATTGTATTTCTAGATGTTTTCTGTGTTTCTAAACTATGGATACTCTTCTGAATCCTTAAATTCAGACTGTTCTGATCCAAACTAATCTTTTCCTCATGCCTTCCCTCAATATATTTTCCTCCTCTCAAGGAATTATTTTCATTAATGACAATACCATCCCCCATAGTTGAAAGGTTAGATACATCTTTTAATTAATAGTCATCCTGACTCCCAACAGCCAATGAAATTCCAATCCTGTCAATTCGGTTTTGACAATAATGGTTACTACTTTGTCCTATGCTTATCTTTTGCCTCATCTTAATTACAGGCCTTTAGTATACCTTACCTAGAACAAAACTTAAAGACTCTGATATGTTGATTGTATTAATGGCCCCAGTTCTTTACCTAACCCTGTGTCCACACTCTTTGCTAAATAACTTTGTAGTACTCTACCTCTCTGACTCTGGGTTCCACTATGAATTTTGTTGAGAACCAATGGAAAGTTGAGAAACAGAGCTTTGAATGGGTTTCAATACTGGAGCTTATTTGTTCTATGTTTATTATGCTATATTTGTTATACATATAGTGGTCTATAAGTACTTTGGTAGTAGATAACTGATATCAGGATCTACACATTAAGCTAAGGTAGCTATGACCTAAACTTTTCCTACCCTTCCTGGTTTCTTATGGCAACAATCCATTTTCCATGTCTTCAGCAACCTCAGTTGTAATTAGGAATCTGAATTATATGATTAGTAGCACTAATGGAATGAGGTAAAATGGGATTTTACTACTAAGTACATCAAGAACCTCTAATCTTATGAAATCTCAAAGAGAAAATCCAGACATGATAAGGGGGACTTGTTCATGAATTATGAATTAGAAAAATATAAATTTGCTTTGTTTTAGAGATCTGTTCTTAAGAATAGTGATGCACTCTTAGGACAATGATTTATCAAAAAAAAATTATTATCTCATAAATAAGCCAAGAATATTATAAAAATCTATCCTTTTCAAGTAAACAAATTAGAAAATCTAACATCAAGTGATAGTGCCAGAAAATACATTTATATTCCATAGTGCACAAACGAGTGCACCTATAAGGCTAGGAAAACTAAATTATTTATTAACGTGTCAATTTTTGTAAACATAAAGAACAATTTAGATTACAAATTCATGAGTTTAAGATATCTTATTGCAGAGTAAGCAGACACACTAGGGATTAAGAATTCCCAAAGTAACTATATTTTGTATTTATATGTTTGTAATATATGGTAGCTACAAAGAATAATATGCCATCAGTTCTATAATTGCCTTCTCAATTTCTTAAACGAGAAATCTTCAAACAGTAAAATTTCAAGGAGAAACTTCCATTGTTTATCCCTATATGTTTTAAATTAATGAATGCTATTTTAAATACTTTAAAGTTGAATATGTATGTATGCAATAGAAATCTCAAACTTTGGATTTTTATCATTCATCCATAAGACCTTTTTACTTTTACTTAAATTTCTGTGCTTGGAAATTTATTGTTTTTATTTTAACCATTTAGTCATTGAAATGTGTTAGCTTTGGCAACTGCCTGAGTATTTTTCATATTTTCATAAAGCAATTTAGAATAAGATGCACACTGCACTTTTTCTACTATATTTAACATTATAAGTTAGGCTTACTTTATTTATACAATCATATATAGTCATTCATTCTTTCATTCATTTATTCTTTAAACAAATATTTATTGAACACTCATTATAAACTCTACCCATTGAAATATTTCCATGTATGTCAACTGCAACAAAATGATTGATTCATTTGATTTTAATATGTAAGTACCTGTCTGTAGTTATTAGTAACTGGCTTATAGTAGATTTAGTTAATAATTTCAATTTAATTACATGAAGCCATGCTCAGATACAACTAAATAATTTAAGGAAGAATGCCCCAAACTGTTAGTTGTGATTGCATTTCAAGAGTTAACACAGAATGTGGACATTCGTCTCAGAGTAAACAGCCCATAGGAGATAAAAATATAAGGTTGAAAAAGACAGAGAATAAACGTTTATAATATTAGTTACTTTGAGCTTCCATTCAATTAGTTTATTTTTAAATAGTCCTTCATTGCATCAAGGCATTTAATTACTTTCTAGTTATTAAAACAATTCAAGAATACATGATATGCATAAAATATATTACTTAATTTATTGGAAATATATAGTATGTGTTAGTCAAAACCAGTTACAGAATGATTTATGAATGTGTGTTTGAATTAAAAAGCTGGATATGGACTGCTTTATTCTTCTTTTATTCATATTCAACATTGCATAGTCTGTTAAAAGACAAATTATGAGGTTTCAGTAGTTTCAACAAATATCAATTACTATATGAAATAATTAAAAATATATTCTATTATTCCTTTACTTTCTCATTTACTCTTTTGGGTAAAATTCATTTATTGACAGAATCTCACATTGGGTTTAAACAAATCTAACCATATATTCATATATATATATATATATATATATATATATATATACCCACACACACACACACACACACACATATATACACACATATATATATAAACACATATATATATACATATATATATATAAACTTTTTATTTTTAAAAGAAGTTTTATATTACAGAAAAGTTACATCACAAGTGTAAGGGATTCCACACCCCAACCCCTTTCCATATCTTTCCCTATAATAACATTTTACATAGTTTGGTACATTTGTTACAATTGATGAGTAAATATTGAAGCATTGCTACTAAACAAGGTCTATAGTTTACATTGTGATTTGCACTTAATTCCAATGCCCTAAAAATGCCGTATGTTCTACCTATTATTCCCTTCTCCTCCCCTCATAATCTCTGGTAACCACTATCTTTATATCACTATTACATATTCTTCTGTTACTACTATATTAATAAGTTTACTTTGTTCATGGTTGCACTGCCCCCCTTATGTTTACTTATTCCTCAACTTTGAGGATTTGGGGATGGTGATGCCTACTCTCCTTCAGACTGAGAGGGTGTTTAGCCCTTATAGGACAAATGGAGGGAACTGTTTTGCTTGCAGTTGTAGATATCCTGTTTTGGGGGATGGGGGTTGTCCATCATCATCATTCTGTTCATTGTCCTGGGTGAGTCTAATGAACTGGAGATTAGGTGCTTGGCCACAAGTCTTCTTAGACTCAGGGCTCACCTGGCATATGAACAGATCGAAGATTTAAATCTCTGAGACATATATTTAATGGGTATTTACTAATTAAAGGCCCAAATAAAAGGGGCAGAAGAATCATGAGTATGAAAATTATAGATGAGTCTAAATCTGTTACATTGGGGAAATAGGTTGTCTTACATTTCAAGCTAAGGCCCACTGACAGGGTGCTGATTTCAAAGGATTGTGTGCCTTGCCTATAGTGTTTGGATGACTCTAGAGCCCTCAAGAGCACCCTTATTTGAGGCTTTGTTTACAGTGGCAGTTAGTGAGATCTGCCTGAGACTGCATAAGTGTAACCTCTGCAATGACCTCTCAACTCATTTTGAAATCACTTAGCAATAAAAACTCTTTTGCATTTAATGCCCGCCCTTTTGGTCAAGGTCTTTTTTCAAATGTACCACTGATTGTTGCTTGGTATTAATCCCTCTGTGCCAAGGAGGCTCATCCCTGGGAGTCATGTCCAATACCAGGAGGAAGGTAATGCATTTATTTGCTGAATTTGGCTAAGAGAAAGGACACACCTGAGGAACAAAGAGGTTTTCAGGAGGTAAAGTTTAGGCAATATATAATATTAAGCTAAGTTTCAATTTTACAAGAATAAAGGTTCATTGAATTTAGAAAGATAGAAATTATGCAAGTAATTACTCTGACTAAAATGGAATGGAGTTAGAATTTAATAAGGGGCAGAGAATCAGAATAGGCACAAATATATGGAAGTTAACAACAAACTCAAACAATCAGTGGGTTAGCAAAGAAATTGCAAAAAATAGTAACTACCTCAATAAGAATGAAATGAAAATGAGAACACAACATAATAAAACATGGGATGCAGCTAAAGCGGTACTGCAAGGGAAACTTATAGCCATAAGTACCTATACTAAAACAGAAGAAAGGTAAAATCTAAGACCTAACTGTGCACATGGAGGAAATAGAAAAAGGTCAACAAACTAATCACAAAGCAAGCAGAAGGAAGGAAATAGCAAAGATTAGAACAGAACTAAATGGAAATGAGAATTTTAAAAACTGGAAAAATTTAATAAAGTCAAATGCTAGTTCTTTGAGAAGATTAATAAAATTGACAAACCCTTAGCTAGAATAACAAAGAAAAAAAGAGAGAAGGTGCAAAGATATAAAATAAAAAATGAGAGCAGGCATATCACCACTGATTCCACAGAAATAAAGAATATCATAAGAGGATACATTGAAAAATTGTATGCCAGCAAGATGGACAACATAGATGAAATGAATAATTGCTAAAAGCATGCAAGCAACCTACATTGACAAAGGAAGAAATAGAAGAACTCAGCAGACCAATCACAAGTAGTGAGATTGAATTAGTCATCAAAAACCTCCCAACCAAAGAAAAGCCCAAGTCCAGATGACTTCACAGATGAATTCTACCAATCATTCCAGAAAGAACTAACACCAATCCTGCTTAAACTCTTCAAAAAAATAGAAGCGGAGGGAACATTACCTACCTCATGTTATTATGCCAACATCATCCTAATACCAAAGGCACATAAAGACGCAACAAGAAAAGAAACTACAGACCAATCTCTCTAGTGAACTTAGATGCAAATCCTCAACATAATACTTGCTATTTTTATTCAATAAGTCAAATGAATTATACACCATCTTCAAGTGTATCATGATGTGGAAGGATGATTCAACATAAGAAAATCAATCAATGTAACACACCACATTAACAGATCAAAAGAAAAATATCACATGATCAACTCTATTGACACAGAAAAAGCATCTGATAAGATAAAGCATCCTTTCTTGATAAAAACACTTCAAAAGGTAGGAATAGAAGGAAACTTTAACATAATAAAGGGTATATATGAAAAACCCACAACTAGCACCATACTCAATGGTGAAAGGATAAAGACTTTCCCTCTAAGATCTGGAACAAGAACAGTAAGCCCACTGTCAACACTCTTATTTAACATTGTATTAGAAGTACTTGCTCAAGTACCTAGGCAACAAAAAGAAATAAAAGGAATCCAAATTAGAAAGGAAGAAGTAAAACTTTCACTATCTGCAGATAGCATGATCCTATATGTAGAAAGAACCAAAAAATCTACAAAAAACCTTCTAGAGCTGATAAATGAATTCAGTAAAGTGGTAGGATATAAGATCAACATACAAAAATCAGTAGAATTTCTGTACACTAATGAACAAACTGAGCAGGAAATCAGTTTTTAAAAATCCATTTACAATAGCAACTAAAAGAATAAAATATCTAGGAATAAACTTAAGAATGTAAAGGATTTTTACACAGAAAACTATACAAAATTGTTAAAGGAAATCAAAGAAGATCTAAATAAATGGAAGAATGTTCCATGTTCATAGACTGAAAGATTAAATATCATTAAAATGTCTGTCCTACCCAAATTGATTTACATATCATTTACTTTTTAAAAAAATTTATTGAACTATATCATTCATGCATGAACATACATAGACATTAAGTGTGTAGTAAAAGTTGTGAACTTAGAAAACAAACATGCATAACATCGTACAGCGGTCCCATACATCACCCCACCACCAACACCTTGCATTGTTGTGAAGCATTTGCTACAAATTATGAAAGAACATGGTCAAAACATTACTACTAACATTGGTCCATTTACTTTTAATTGCACACCTTAAAAATATTTCAACCAAGAGTGCATAGATAGAAATTTGGTATCAATTTTATCAGTTGCTATTTTCTGTCTAATGAACTTAGCATCTCTTTTTTAAGAACTTCAAAGAATATCATGTTATCTTGAATCTTGTAAGAATTAATTCCAATGCAAATCAAAACTACAGTGAGATATCATTTCACACCTATCAGAATGGCCAGTATTAAAAAGACAGAAAACTACAAGTGTTGGAGAGGATGTGGAGAGATAGGAACACTTATTCACTGTTGGTGGGAATGCAGAATGGTACAGCCACTGTGGAGGACTGTTTGGCAGTTCTTAAAGAAGTTGAATATGGACTTGCCATGTGACCCGGCAATACCACTGCTGGGTATATACCCAGAAAAACTGAGAACAGAGACACGAACAGACATATGCACACTGATGTTTATAGCAACATTATTCACCATTGCCAAAATTTGGAAACAACGCAGGTATCCATCAACAGATGAATGGATAAACAAACTGTGGTCTATTCACACGATGGAATACTATGCAGCTGTAAGAAGAAATAAAGTCATAAAGAATGACAACATGGATGAACCTGGAGGACATTATGTTGAGTGAAGCAAGTCAGACACAAAAAGACAAATACTGTATGAATGCGTTACTATGAACCAAATATATTGTGTAACATATTGTTTGATTCAAAAAAAAAATTATATGTTTTCATTACATTTAATTGAGAAAAGTATATATTTATTCTTCTGTGTTTACTTCTTAGTTTAATTGTTTATGTTTTCAATTAATAAATGTACAAAATAAAGTAACAAAAAAAAAAAAGAATTCCATTGAAACCAAGGTATTTTGTTTCTACATCCTTGTCACATATCTGTTATATACTCCTGATATAACAAACATATTTAGGTCTTATAGATGTATATTTGTGTATTCAGTATACACTAGCTATTTTATTGTTAGATTTATGAAGAACACAACTTGAGGTTAGAATCTGAAGAATAAAGAGCACATTGATGAAAAATGTTTCTGTTATTTATATAGTGAGTACACAACAGTTCTATATAAATGAAGATAATATAAGCAGAGTGTGCACTTTAAATTGTTTTTCCAGAATTGGGAATGGGTTTCTGCTGATCCATCTATATTTTATCAGCCTAGCTCTCTCATTAAGGGATACATTAGTTGTAGCTTCTGGAATGGAGCAAACTCATGGCCTGTGCAGTTAGAAATTACAATTGTGGTTTCATTAACATTAGAATTCCATCATTCAAGTTAGCAGAATTGAGGGCAACATAATCAGGTGAGGAGTGGTGAAGAGGAAAAGAGAGGAAAATACATATCCACTGATATGGAGATTGATTTGATGATAATATAGAATTAAGAACTGGAATAGGTATTAAAGATAACCTATTTAATCAGTTTATTTTAACAGTTAAGGAAATAAACTCACCCACACACCAAAATATATACCTATCCAAGTGTGTGCAGCTTAAAGAAATTAAAGGCAGATGCAGGGAAAAACTAGAACTCAATTGTTTTAATTATTATTTTATTTCCATTTTCTAACACACATTACTTCCAAACAACATAGAAAACAAAAAGGGATTTATTCTAAAATAGACGTGCTTCATCAACTTTAATTTCCTTGTTTTAGTCTCATTTCCTAGTAGTTATAGAATAACGAAGGGAAGCCATGTTTTTGAGAGGAAGGAATTCTTGATCCTGATTCTGAATAAACAAAGTGGAGAAAACAGGAAGATGATGAAGGTAAAGGACATCAATCTCTTCGTGCCAGGCATGCTTACACATTAACTTACATAATCCCCACCACATCCACATAAGGTAAGTGCTATTTTCCAGCTTTGAGAGTTGAGAAACCTACAGCTTCCCCCAGGTCACCCAATAAGGAAGCAAAGTATTTGGGATTAGAGTAAAATCAGCTACCCCTTATGCACGCTATCTGAGAAGAAATAGTTGCATATGCTATATCTAAATTTCATAGGAGTTCCAAAAGAGAAGTTCAGTAACTTGCCTAAGGGGTCGGAGAAAGCAAGCAATCTTGAATTTAATCTTGGACCAGCCTTAAACAACATCTTTTGGTGTTCTTATTGCTGCACATCAGAATTTCACTATTACTTGTCACTTCACTGTTCCCAACATACATTTCTTTGTTGGAATGGTGGCATAGTTATGCCTAACATGAGAGGTGTTGTACGAATAATTCAGAAAACACATGTAAGAATGTATCTTGAAAAATATTGTTGATGCATGAAAACAAAATAAATGAAGAGGTTTTGATATATGTTGCAGATCCCAATTTACTGCTACTCACACAATAAAATTAGGTTCTAAAAAACCATGTCCTTGATAGTGCTAAGTATTTTCACCATTAAAATATGCCTTAAAATCTTAAGTGTCCTATGTAGGTTTCTGTTATTAGGAAGATGAGGCAGGCTTGCCGTCCAAGACTTTCTTTTGGAATATATTTCCAAATGTTTCCTCTTTTTTCCAAGAACACTGTGGAGCTACTTACTACAATGGTACATCTTGGGAACACAGGCTTATGGATACAACAGAAATTTTCAGCAAATGACCTCTTTATTACTTGCACAGCATAAAGAGTCCAGAAGGGCAAATAACCCCTTTGTTACTTAGATAACACAGAGTCCAACAAAGCAGGGGGAAAATGTCATCACTGCCTTTCTCACAGGGTGGCTGAAAACTGCTCCAGTGTAGGGGTTGATGGATAACAGCTCCACACACCCCACTTCATGCAGGAAAAGAGAAACCATTCTAGCCCTTTATTACTTGCACAGTATAAAGTATCCAAAAGAGCCCATAAACTCTTTGTTACTTAGCACAAAGAGTCTAAGAGAGCTGGGGAAGAAGTCCCGCTGTGGTCCATCTTCTGGGGTGGCAAACACTGCTCAGGTCAGGCTCAGTAGATGGCAGTTCTGCAGACCCCACTTTGCATTGGAGATGATAGACAAATCTATACTATTTTGAATGTGGTTTTTTTTTTAAAGATTTATTTATTTATTTACTTTATCCATTTTTAACGCCCCCCCCCCACCGAGTGCTGTTTTGTATCCAGTCACTGGGCAATTTTGTGTCTGTTTCCTGCCCTCTCTTCTCATCCTTCTCTTCCTGTCTTCACAGGGATTTGATCCCGGAGACCTCCGATGGGGGAGAGAGGCACTCTGCCACCTGCACCACCTCAGTTCCTGTTTTTTTGGTGCATCTCGTCTTGGCTTTCCCTTGTGTCTCTCTCCCACTATGTCACCATTTTGCTGCATGGCTCGGCAGGGCCAGGCACACCTGCGCACAGGGCCTGGTGGCACGCCCGCGCACAGGACCTGGGGGCTTGCCTGCGCGCGGGGCCTGGGGGCCCATGTGCCTTCTATATTTTTTCTTTATTTTACTGGGAGGTCCCGGGGATCGAACCCAGGTCTTTCCATATGGGAGATGGACGCCCAGCCAATTGAGCCACATCTGCCCCCCTGAATGTGGTTTTCAAATTCTTTTTTTTTTTTTCCGGGATGTACCAGGGATTGAACCCAGAATCTTGTACAGGCAAAGAGTGAGCTCAACCACTGAGCTGCACCTACTTCTTGAGCGTGGTTTTTATCCGCCTCATGGGGAAAGGCCCTGCCACTGAGAATTTCTGCCCTGATTAGGAATCAAGGAGGTAGCAGAAGGCGGGAGGATGGCCACTTAGTGTGTGACTTCTCTGAAGAAGTATGTGGAGTTAGGTGAAGTTTGGATAATGGCTGCTTACCAAGCGTCTGTGCCATCCTCAAACACTTGAAATCATCTGGCAAAGACTGAATTTAGTCTTTCAGTTGCCTTTGAAACATTGCCATCATATAAATAAAGTTTTGTTGCACTTTAAAATTAATTCTCTCTACTGCTGTATGGATTTGAATTTTTTTACTGAATAAATACTCTATATATTTTAATTCCAAGTTATGGGCTTAATTTTGTTTTTGTTTCATTGCATTTCACAGCATTCTCATTTAAATCCCATATTATTAATAAAGGCTTAAGTTTCCCTACTAGTTCTTAGTAAGTAGAGAATTTCTTTAATGGTCAAGGGTTTTTACTTCCTGTGTATTGTCCTCAAAGAATATCGTTATTTATTAAATCCACATTGTAACTGATATGATTTCTACAAACGTTCATATGAAAGATAGCCTCTGTTTATAAGAAGACAGTAAGGTGCTAAAACAATAGACAGAATATGATCTGTAGTGCCCCATAATTAATAAAAATACATATTGCTGCTAATACTGTCTGCTATGGAAAAATTTTTTAAAAGATGCTCACTAGGAGAAATGTGACTCCTCAAAACAGCTCTGCTTAATAATCTGTACATGTAATATTGAATTAGTATATAACTCTATTCCCAGATTTAAAACCATATTATAGCATTTGTTTGTTTTTATTTTCATATTTTTAGATTATTTTGAACATTATATTGACTGCCACTGTGACTTATGGCTTTTTTTTCTTCTTACTTTAGCTATAGGATTATTTGCTCCTTAAGACTCTTCCAGATCCCTTATGTAAATTAAACTTGTGTGAGTAATTTATATTTACTGTGGTTAATGATCACAGTTATCCTAAGTAACATTTTTTTCCAAGCTTCACACCCTGTGAGGGAGAATGATCCAAAAATCATTATTAAAGGAAACATTTCATCATGGTTTTCCTACAAGTCATCCTCTCATTTGCTTTCGTATTTTACTGTTACAAATGCTGATATATGAGGTCTTCCTATAAGAGGATTCTCATGAAGGAAACTGAAAACTTATGCTACTAAGCATTCTGAAGGTGGGGTAAAGTAGGCAGTCATAAATTTTCTGATCTATAGGAAACTTACATGAAGATCAGAGAGCTTTCTGAGGATGATCTGTGGGCAGAGGCAACAAGTATCTGGGGAACCTATAGTTGTAAATGTTAGAGTTAGACTAACTTCAGAATATTTTGACTATCATCTTTTGCTCTATATCAATGATTAAATCCTGGAATCTCAAGCAGGGCTCTCTTGCCTTTGATATATATTTTTAATCTAACCATAAGTCGCTTTCCTTTGGTTGCTATTGTGAAATATAGATTTCTTTGTAAAGTTATGTTTGCCAATTCAATCAGAACTAAATTCAGGGGACCAAATGTCTGTTAAGTTCACTGCAATTCTGAGATCAGTTCATTTTGTTCAAACCTTATGGGCAGCACTTGATATACCCTAAAGGAGTTTGTTCTCTTTACCTGTGACACCCAGGATGTTTAGACACCAGCCATGGGCTTATATCCTGCCATGGGCAATACGGTGATAATTATTCTGGGGCCCTCTAAGTGGTTCAGTGTCATCAGGGGTTCAGTCTGACTCTGCTGACTTAACTGAACCTGAGGGTTCAGCTCAAAGTAGTCTAGACTCTATATGGAGTGGACCCAGAAACACCTCTGCATTTCCTAATTTTAAACTAAAAATTTCACAGGAAACATGTTTTAGTGCCAACTTTAACCTAAAATTGGTCCAGTCTTATGACACAGACTGTTTATAACTTGCACAAAGTGCAAAGTGGTTGATATAAATTACATGAATGAAACAAAAAGTAAATAATTTGGGTTGCCATTCCACTGCCCTTATCCCTCTGACTAAACTATATACTAAGCATTTCATGTGTAAAGTCATGGACTGCAGATACTCTTCTCAGTGGTGGTCTTGTTTATTTGTATATAATCATATGAACTAAATCACCAAATTGTGGTGTCTCTTTTTCATAATATTAAAACCTTCTTGTATAAAATAAAATAAAAATACAATGACTAAACCATATGTATTCTATATATGTCATCTGTTAAGATTGCTTAGAATACTATGAATTGTTTAATCTCCTAAATGATTTGTAAAAACTTTAATGATGCTGTTATAATGTGTTTTTAAAAATAGGCTAGATTTCTGGTGTATTTTTCTCTACCTAAAGCATTATCTTTCCTTTTCTTTTTTTTTTTTTTTTTTGATGACTTGTTTTTTTAGCATAATTACTTGAACTAAAGGGCAATTCTATCAACATGCTTCGTCATTTGCATCTGAGTATTTGTATCTAATTTTAAACAAAATTAGATAAGTCTTGGAACTATAAACTTTGACTAAGTCATGACTTGCACTCCATAATACATTGCCAAATAATGGCAAAAATAGCATGTACCTTCAGCGAAAGGGCAAACTCAGGAAGGGGTCCATTAACAAGGATTCTCATCACAATACAATTATTTCACTGTGTCCCATCTCAAATCTAACTTTTAAAGGATTATTGTCAGAGGTTGAAATTTCCCTGATGAAATCCTGTGAAAACTCTAGATTATTATACTTGATTCAAACTTCCTAAAGCTGAGTGACTGTACATGGGATTTTTCTACACATGTGTGCAATGGCTTTGCATTCTTCATTTTATATCTTGGATTTTAAAATGACAGTAATATAACTTTCGCAATGCCACTGTTATTCCCACAAGAAATTACCATTGACCAAAATGAAGAGAGACAAGCAGCCCTACCAGCTTCCTTAAGAGTGTGAAAAATATAGGAAAATAAAGAATATTGACTTTACATCCTTCCACTTCTAAAATCTCTCAAACTGACAAAGATACATATTTATTCAAGTAACTTTTATATTTTACTTTAAAAAGCAAAATAATGTACATTAAGATTATTTGCAATCATCTATTTTTTAATTTAGTGATGTACATACACCCAAGAATGTAAATCTAGCAGACATAACAGAAATCTCTGAAAAAGTTCCTCCATTTTTTGGATAATATTTTTTTTTAACAAACATGAGCGCCTGAAGCAGTGTTGAGGATATCTTTTCATTACTAAGTACAACATCTTCTACTTGACCACAGGCTCAAAATAATCGTAGAATTCATTGCCTGGCAATTTTCTGGAACTAATATTTGGTTAAGGATATCTAAGCCTCAGGCGGTGACAAAGATCATCATGTCTTATAAGGCTGTATCTGGAAGAAATGTGCAGATTTCTGTTTACATCCACCCTAAAACTCCCACTTCATCTACCACCTCAAGTCTCCAAGTAGATGAATCAAAACAAAGGTTGCCTAATAATAGTCAATATAACTGTCAGTCCAAGAAATAATTTTTGGAAATGTTATCCCTCTAATTTCCATAGAGAAATTGTTATTCCATAGAAAATGCTAAAATTTTCAGCCTCTGGTTATCCGTATACAGCAGTTTACTTTTTCTTCTCATGACTGAAAGGTATTCTCTTTCTCTGGCCCTGTTCTCACCAGCAGTTATCATTGTCTTCTCAAAGGGACACACAGAGAAACACATGCCATCACTGTACCATTTATTCCCCAGTCCACACCTACTCAGATGAATGTTGGAGGGGTTATTACATGTTCCTTTCAATGAAGTTGGTAGCAAAATCTTATCAGTCATATTCTATCAGTCGTATTCTAATCTTATCAGTCATAATTTGTCTATGGAAAAATTTTGGAAAATCTTCTCTTTGGAGAGCAGCTCAATAATTAATAGCAATAAGCCTTATGCATGTTAAAAAATGAAGAGACAATTAAGGCAGTTGTTACTATAATAATCAGTTCTTCTTGCTTATAAATATACATATGAAAATATTACCATTATACATAAGATCATAAAGTAATGGCTGGATAATTATTAATAATCAGAGAGCCATCTTTATTTGAGTAATATGCCAGACACTAAATATTGTGCATTACATATCTTTTCTCACTTAACCTTAACAATGACCTTATTAAGTTTTTATGTTCATTTTAAAGAAGTAAGAAAGAAAAATCATAAAGAGATCATTATTAGACCAAGTCAAGTAGCAGAGCTGAAACTGGGATCCATAGCTCTTTGACCTCATTAAGAAGATTACCTTTCCCCAGGTTTATAGTATGAATGCAATTTAGCTGTGATGTAATTGTCCTGTTGAAAGTCACTTACCTCTTTACTCAATGAGCAGCAATTAAAGAAGCAATCAAATTTTATATCTTAGAAAAATGAAATTTGAAGTTAGGTCAGACATGCCTTCTAAACAGATGAAGTTTTGGGAAATGTCTTAGAATCCAATTGCCAACATAAGAACAATGAATGTTTGCACATATTGGAGAGGACAGTATTTACTTCTTTCAATTATTTTAAAAAATAACTGGCTAAAAAGTAGAATAAAAAATCAAAGACCCGCTAAAGGAAGAAACCATTGCCTCCATCCACATTTACATTATATAATGGACATGTTTATTCTAGATTTCTCTTGCTTTCATAGAAAGGAGCTCCACTCCCCAGGAAAGAAATGTGTGGGAGAAACACGTCTGACTAATACATTTAAGAAAAGAACTGAGTGTGGTTGACTCAGTGTCTCCTAGGTTTCTTTTTGCACTAAGCTGCTTTGTTAGTCATATGTATTCTCTGCTGCTCCATGGAGTAAGCTTAGAGTCTGCCTCTTGCCCTGCAGAGCAGGTGTGCAGACGTCCACTAGGAACTGCACAATTAAGCCTTCCTAATTCTAAGGTAAAGATAAGCAAGTCCATTTGACTAAATTAAAGTACTGTTCTCTAGTCAGTGTTATCAGTCATAAACCTAGCATTTTGCCTGCTCTGTCTTGTTTCTAATGTAAGAAAAATAGAAAGGGATGTTTTTAATTGGCTTCATAAGAGCCCAGCATCCACAATGTGGATGAAACTTGAAGACAACATGTTGAGTGAAATAAACCACTTACAAAAGGACAAATACAGTATGATTCCATTTATACGAAATATCTAGAATATGTAAATTCATAGAGACAGAAGGTAGAATTACAGTTTACCTGGTCTTGGTGGGGCAAGGAGCAGGAAAGGGGAGTTATTCCTTAATGGGTACAGAGTTTCTGGCTGGGATGATGAAAAATGTTTTGGTAATGGATGATGGTTATGGTAGTACAGCATTGTGAATGTAATTAATACCATTGAATTGTATACTTGAAAGTGGCTGAAATGGGAAATTTTGACTTATATATGTTTTACTACAATAAAAATTTTCAAAATTTTATTTCATACTGAAGTATTTACAGGGATAACAAAAACATCTGGAATTTGCTTTAAAATACTCCAACTCAGGGTGGGGGCATGGTCTGTGGAACATGATTGACAAAATACCGATAATTGATGAAACTGGGTGATAGGCACTTGGTATTCATTATTTTATTCTCCCTACTTTTGTAAATGTTTAAAATTTTCCCATACATATAGTTAAAAGGTTTTAAAAATACAATATTTTTAAAAAATAAGCCCTGTATCCTAGACTTTTAACTTGAAGCCTTGAGAATATACAAGAACCGATTATTTAGCAAACAAATAAGATTGACGTTTCTGATGTGGCACTAGTAAAGGGATTTAGAAAGTGCAGGTCATGAGGCATTTTGAATTTATTCCTTCACAGTGTTTATCCACAGGGGATTGCCTGTTTTTAGAGGCTCAATGCTATTTGTAATGGGCCTTTAACTTATTACACATGGGTTTTATAATAAGCAGGCATAGCGCTTTTTTCAGCTGACATTTATCTTACGTAAGGCATGAGATGCTCTCTCACAACTGAATATTTTCCCATCTAAAATGACACAGATTTTGCCTAGCAGGTTCGTTATACTGAAAAAAAGGAGACTTTGAGATTTTCTTGGGGCTCACTTAAAACAAGCAAAAATTAATTACACAAACGTTTAAGTCATTAGTGTGTGCAATGATTTTCCCTGTTTTTCTTGTGCTTTTCAGCCATTACCTCAGGTAAGAATTTTTATAACCGCAAAGGCAGCTAAGTTGCAAGTGGACCAGAGGACATCAATGTGTGAGCTCCACAGTGCCAAGCAGACGTCCCCCATTCTGTTAGTCATTGTGTGATTTTGAGCTACGTTAAGGATGAAGAGTAGGATATCAAAAAGAAATACTCTTTAGTAATTACATAAATTTTTCACATTCTCTTGAGTCAGCACCCCTTACTTAGTCTCTTATAGAACATGTATTGAGTCATTTCTAAAGCTCTAATTAGGTTTTAGAGATTCAGATTGTGGTTCCATCCATAAAAACTCAATAGATTTTATCATACAGAAGATGATAGGAATAGAAGCCATTAATTTATAAAGACTATGTCATCAATTTCGACTGAGGCCAACAAACATGTCAATAAAATTATTGGCAGTGCAAAGACTTGAGAAGGCATTTTAAAAGGAATGAGTTGAAACATTTTGTCTCTAGGAATCTGGTTTCTCAGGAGATCAAGTGACTGAAATGGTTTCAAAATATGCTTTGGTCTTGATATTAGGAATAGTGAAAAGTGAGAACATAATAAATACAAGCTAATTAAACTGGAGGGTGCAAAAGTTTTCAGAAGAGAAATGTTGTGATTTTAAGATACACAGATATGAAATGGACAAAAGGCCAGACAGGTATGAAAACAAACTAGAAACATCTGGGAACAATTAGTTTTAAAGAATGTATTAAAGAAGGTGTACATGTTTTGGTTGCTATTAGACAGAGGCTGGGGTCCCAAAAATAGCTAACAGAAGTAGACAACATCTTATTGACTGGGAACTTCATCTAACAAAGAGACCAAAAACATTCAGAGGCATTCTCTTAAAGATTTAATTTAAAATAGAGTCCATAACAAAAAGAATCACAATTTGAAGGTAGAGACAGTTATTCTAAATATTTACAGAAGAATGGACAAATTTGCGAGGGAAAGGCTAGTAAGATCCATGTCAACTTTTCATGTAATTACTGAGTGAGTTTCAAAGTGACCTTGTTAATATAGGTGAAGTATTACTTATGCCCCAAGGAAACATGCCCAGAAAAATCTGTGTAATAAGACCCTAGGGGAAGGCATAGAAGGGTTGAGATATCTAGAAAAAGAGCAGGGCTGGACAATAATAAATCATGTCCATCCCTGGTCTTATGGGAAAATATCCTTTGGTCGGAAAGATTCAGACCAGGGAATGTGAAGATGCATAATATGCCTTTGAACATTCATTGATTTTTGCAGACTCAGTACTTGTTCATTTGCTTGATCTCACCAAGGGGTCTCACAAAACAAATGCTAGAGAATTTGATAGGAAATTCAAATGTCTCACTCCTCCCCAACCAGACAAATGGCAAAATAAGATTTCATATCTAGCAAAATTGTTTGTTCACTGATGTGGCAAAGGAAAGGAAAAAAAAAAAGTGAACTCAGACAGTTTAAACAGTTAAACACCCCAACTGAGCCTTCCTAAAAGTAGAGTGGGTAGAAAGAGGAAAAAATAAATAAAAGGCATAGTCCTTTATTGCAAAGAAAGAGAGAGTAGAAAGAAATGTCACCCAAGTTAGGGAATATTCAAAATCTGAAGGAAGACAGGGCTTTGAGGCCTTGGGGAAAAGTGGCCACAAGGAGGTGGATTTATGTTTTCATTTTTGTTTTTTTGTACTGTGTCCAATCACACAGGAAAGAAAAGAATCTTAGGATCTCGGAATTGGGCCACCATCAGTGCAAATTTCTACACGTTGCTAAAAGGCACAAATGTCTCAAATGCCACTTTCTGAGTGAGGAAACAATATGAGTAAGTGGATTACAGTCCTAGTGTTAGCTAGTGAAGGGATATCTGCAGTGGGGTATCTCAGAAAGGGACTTTAATTCACAATGTCAAAGAGTTTATTTTTCAGATGTTTTCCATTAACTTAAGAATTATGGGCTTGATATTTCATGTGTTAATTGACGTGGGCAAGGGGATTAAATTTTTCAATTGTAATCATTTTTTATGAACTTCATAATGGGAGGAAGCTTAAATTCAAATATACAGAATGTGTGGCTATAATCAGGTTATTACAATATTTATTAATTAATCTCATCTTTTATTTCACCCCACTATTATTTGATGTTGTTTAATAATCTCTGGTGAGTATACTGAAGATAGTTGTTTTGCATATTTTGTGTTGGAAACCAATTAGGAAGTGATATTCAGGTTAGGGTTTAGCAAACTTTTCAGGTACTTTAATTAATGAAGTGTTCTAACCCAGTGCTTCTCTAACTTTAATGTGCATAAGAATTACCTGGGGATCCTCTTAAGCTACAGAATTGGTAGATCTAGAGTGGGTCTGAAATTCTGCATTTCTAACAAATTCTGCATTTCCTCAAGCTCCCAGGTGGCCCTGATACTTCTGGTCTACAATAACATGATTCTAACCAAATACTATTGACTGTACACTTTGGAAGGATTTATGTTTTATTAATATGTATCAATAAAATTGATCTGTTTAAACAAAATTCTCCGAAATAAAAATCTAACTTCCTGCCAGTGAATCCAGGAGGCCTCAGACGGAAGCAGTCTTGTTATTTGGGGAGTAGCCTCATGAAGCTGGGAACAGGATTATGCTGTTAAATCACCCCTCTTCTCTCCTAAGGTAAGCAGTCACAATCAAGGCTGATCATAGAATTAATTGTTTAGCCTAATTTCTAATAAGAAAAAAAAAATCTGAGGATTAGGGAGAATGTTTAAACATTCTTGTGCACCAAGATATTAGAGAGAATGCACAGATAAGGAATAAAAATGGTTGGAGGGAGCAGTTAATTAAGAAACAGATGCAATTCTGTTTAATTGCCCATTCCTCATATTGCAATTAAAGAAGAACAAATTCTTAACTCATAACCCTAGGATAAAGGTATTGAAAAAGCACATGTACCTACACTCTGCTCTCTCCCTTCCCTCTATCAGGGCAGAGAGGTGCCATATTTGCTTGATTGTCTTGGGTCACTCCAAGTTCTTTTGTATAGCTAGCTAGCTGCATGATGTCTGCTTTATCCACTCCTTTATAGGATAAGCTTGTGAGGAAGGCAACATTGTCAGCTCCTACCAATACCAGGTGGGTAGCATTTCAAGACCAGGTAGCAACATTCTTAAAGCCATATTCACCAGTCAGCTGTATCAGTAATAAAGACATCTTTTTCTCTCCATCTGTCTGATTCCAATGCCTTACTTCTTAATAAGTTCTAAGCTCAAGAAGAGAAGTTAGGAATATCCTTTATGGGCTTTCTTTAAAAGACCACTGGTAAATAAAATATTCTTGAAATGTGCTTCTCTATCCGTGGATCTGTGTCTCTCCTGGGCTTTAAGTGCCATTGGGTTGAGTTTGATTTGGGGTTTGGGGAGGAGAAATGAAGGAATAGGCAGCTTCTTCCAGGCCTCGGGGGTTATTAAAGGGGAAAGAAAGATAGTGGTAAATAATGAGGTCTCTCTAGCATATTGTCACTTCCTTCAGTTGGTCCTAATCTTAGCAAGAGGAAAGTTTTAAATGTAGCCAGACCTGTACTAAGGAACCTCAGCACATAGAGCAAGTGCCCTGCTTCCCTTGAACTAGCAAGGAGAAAGCCAGAGGTCCATTGAAGAATTTAGCTTCCACCTCAGTGCCTTGTGCACCAAGATATTAGAGAGAATGCACAGATAAGGAATAAGAATGGTTGGAGGGAGCAGTTAATTAAGAAACAGATGCAATTTTCCACCCCACTCCTTTCCCCAAACCTATGTGTAGTGAGCAGGCAGCCTAGAAATAATTGCTTACTCCGCAATTTAATTAAGAGGCGTTGATTACATGATTTAAAAGATTAGAGGCCTGAGGTTGGAGAAAAGAAATCCCTGAGTGTGAGGACTTTAAGATCAAAGGTAAATAGACCAGAACCACAGATACTAGCAATAGGTGTCAGCATGCCTCCAAATCAGCACCAGTCCAACATCAGTGGTTACTTGTTCAGTAATCAAACCAGACCAGCCCCCTGGCAACATAAAACAGCCCGCTCTCCCAGTCCTCAGGTTCTGGGGAAATGGGCTCCAGGGGACGTTCATGAATCTTAGATCTTATAAACTACAACAAAGATACGGTTTGACTACTCATATACACAGTTGCCATTTGGAGAAGATAAAGGAGAAAGGACATAATCTGAAAGAGACTTATTTATGTAAAAGGAACCAGCATCTGAGGGAGTTGAAGTATGAATTGACTAACTACTTTAACAGAAAAGATTGACATGATAATTGGAAGTTCTAAGATTCCTTACCATTAGCATAAGATGCATAGGAATTACCAGATCAGCTACAGAGTAAATAAAAGCTACATTTTCTATGAACACATGAGAGTAGAATAAATGAATTTGAAATCTGCTACACATATTTTAAAAGATACAGCATTCAGTAAACCAACTGCAATAATGGGGAGGGGGGAGATATTTCATCAAATTTAAAAACAGATGTAAGAGCACTGATGAAAAAGAGGAAAAGAAATTGCAGCCTAGAATATTCATGGAGGAGGCCATTTTCAAGGAGGGTGGAGTAGTACGGCCTCAGGGTCAGAAATGCTGGGAATGAAATGTGGTATTGTAAATGGGAATTGATTTAAGGTCTGTGACTGGAACTATCAATTCCTAAATACCATCCCCTCTAACTCTTCCCATGGACAGGCTTACAATCAGATATCCCATGTTCTTCATAACTAAGTTAATTAGTTAATACTTTCCTTCTCTGGGTAGAAATTAATATAGCTAGGGTGAGTGTTAGCACTTAAGAGTAGGGTCCTCCTCATTCCAGTCCATGTCACCTGCCATTTGACATGTCCTATCCGCATACACAAGGGTTCCAATGAAATTTCCCATTGCCTTCTTATTACATGTCAATGGGCAGCCAGGATTCACTAGATAGTCTAAGAAAGCCTGAAGTATAGAAGTCAATGAGTATGATAACTATGCATTAAAATTTCCAGATAAAATAAAAACAATTTAGAATATGAAACAAAGGAAATAAATGTTCTATTGGACTCTCTTAGAGATTTGAAAAGTCATGGTCTCCATAAAATAAGAATAAAATGTTATGAAAAAGGTGGAATCAGAAAACAAGAAACATCTCTTAGAAATAAAAATTGATTTCTGTGTGTTTTATTTAAAAATATTTATCTCCCCATATCTTTAACTATTCTTTAAAATCATAATTTGTACTACTTACATTATATCATGAAAATTTTCCATGAATAGTTAACAAATTTAGACTCTAATATGTTATTGTTTCCATTCCCAATTTTTAACTTACAAAAAATTCTGTAATGAAATCTGCTTACATCTCATTGTTTACATATTTAATTGCCTCTTTGTGATAAATTTCAAGAATAGACATATGGATGATATATATCTATCAATTTATTATAGTGATAATTTTCCCTCCAAATACATTTGTTACATATTTCTTCCTTTCTCAATAACAGTGAATGACAATGTCTGTTTCCTACTTAGTACTAGCATGTTTTTGTCTTTTCCAATGGGATCTTATTGTTTCATTGCTTCTCCTTTTTTAATTTGAATACTAATGAACTTCGATGTTTTATAGGTTTATTGACTTTATTTTATGTCTGAGAATTATAAGTTAATATTTCTTAAGCTACTATTCTATTGAAATGCCACTTTTCACGTTTTATCATGCAGACATTTTAAACTTCTATGTGACCAAATCTATTGAGCTTTTTATTTATGTTTCTTTAGTATCTTTTGTCACTTGAAAGATGATCCCTACCCCGTGCATCTGCGAAACTGAGTTGTTTTTCTTTACAGGTAGGTCTGCACCTAATATGTTATACAGCTCTAGGCAGTATGGGCACGGTACTGCATACTACTAAGGGTATTTACTGACAGGAACAACAGTCTCTCCCAGGCAAAGCACCAAAGCAAGCTTCTCAGGGCTCTCCCAGCCCTCAGGTTCTGGGGAAATGGGCTCCAGAGCAGGGGCTCTTAACAAGGGGTCCGTGGGCTTGACTTGAAATTCAAAAATCTTTATTCCTACGGGGACATGTAGGTGTGGGTATATTTATTAAATAATACACCTATAGTGTGGACTTAGTAAGGGGTCCATGATTTTCACCTGACTGGTAAAGGGGTCCGTGGAACAAAAAAGGTCAAGAACCCCCGCTCCAGAGTGTCAGTCTCAAGATACTATTTTGTCACAAGACACTTAATGAGTTCATAAATGTTTATTATATATGGCAGTTTGAGATTATTTATGAACCCCAAAGAAGAGAAGGGTTATGTTTGTAAACTGGTCTGTTCCTCTGGGTTTGATACCCTTTGACTGTATTAAACTCAAAAGTTTTAAGTTTACTTGATTAAATCAATTTAAGTTTACCTGATTAAATCAGCAAGACATGATTCAGATTAAGTCCCTGCCCCCTTGGTGGGCTGATATAGATGTGCACTCACTCAAGAGGAGTGAGTGTCAGTTTTCTGATCTTGCAGCCCCAGAAAGAGACATCATTTGCCTGATAGTTTGCAGCTGAGGAAGCCTGGAAAGAAACGAGCCCTATGCCAGACTGGTATAAGAAGCCCTGAGAGATAAGCCCTATGCTAGCCTACAGCTGAGGTCAGAAGAAGCTGGGCCTATGGAGCCTTAAGATGAAGAAAGAAGGAGAGACCAGGCAGAGATGGCCTGCCATCTTGCTTCAACACATGGCAGCTGACTTTGGTGAGAAAGTACCTCTTAAGGTACTTTGAGTTGGACTCTTTAGGGCCTTGTAACTATAAGTTTTTGCCCCAAATAAATACCCTTTATAAAAGCCAACAAACTTCTGGTACCTTGCATCAGCACCTCTTTGGCTGACTAATACAATCATCTAAATCATCCTTTTATTTCCTTCCATGTATATATATGTCTTCTGCTTCCAATAAGCACACAGTCAGTGTTGTATATTTTTCAGTTTGGCAATATATTCCTTTTTTTCTTTTCATTCAAGTGAACTGTGAACCTCTTTGCCAAGGATTTTGAACTTTCAAAAAAGAATACAGTATTCTAGTATAGACATATTGTTCTCTAGCAATGGAAGAAATTACAGCATTGATGTGAAGCCAGTGGCCACTGGAGGCTCTGGGGTCAGGGAGAGGGAAAACAGTTGTAATACAGGGGCTTTTTGGGGACTTGGGAATCGTCCTGAGTGACATTGCAATGACAGATATAGGCCATTTTATACCATCACATAACATGCAGAACTGTGTGGGAGAGTGTAGACTACAATGTGAACTATGGTCCATGCTCAGCGGCAATGCCCCAGGATGTGTTTATCAATTGCAATGAATATGCCACACTAATGAAGTATGTTTATGTGGAAGGTTGTGGGAGGTGTGGGAAGTGGGGCATATGGGAATCCCTATATTTTTTGTGTAACATTTATGTAATCTAAGTAGCTTTTAAAAAATAAAAAAAATAAAAAAAAAAAGAAGACAGACTGCAAAATAAGCTGGTAATAAAAAAAAATAAAATAGTGGGAAAAGTCACAGAAAAGTAAATGCCTGAGAACAGATAGATAATGGTTTGTATTAAAACAAGCTCTAGCTTTAGAATGAAGACAGTCTTGTACTTCCTCTTAGCAAGAACTTAGACACCATTATATTTAATATTTCTTTAGCAAACAAGGATTTGGTCTGTTACAGCAAATGGGGATTTTTGCTTTATGATATAGATGATGCTAATGGAAATTTTGTTTTCTCTATAGAAATGCTTATTAGCAAATGAGAATGTCTGCAGTGGTTACTATCTACAATGGTCAATTGCCAGAGAATCAATTTTTAAGGAGTAGGGACTTCGGAGTCACACATACTTCACTTTGAATACCTAGTAATCCACTTACCCTATGAATGGTGTAGAGGAAGCTCTGGATATAGATAAAAGAATTAGTATAGCCATTTGGTTTTGGGAAAAGCAGGAAAGTGCTTAAATGGGAAGTTTATTTGGCCTAGTCTAAGGGAAGGCATTATTGTAAATGAAGGTAAGAGATAGACCTCAGCAGCTCACTGTCCATGATCTGTGGCAATTATGTAACTTCTCTGATCATTATATTCTTCATATGAAAAATAGAAATAATACTCCCTAATAACATCTATCATGTTGTTTGCTATTAGGGTCAGAAGCAATGCCTGTAAAGTCATCAGCACTACACAGAGGCCAATCAAAATATGGTTGCATTTATTTCTAATATGATGGACATCATTCATATTATTCACTTTGGATTTTTAGACAGTCTTAGATTTTCCACAAAGGCTGTAATAAACTATTGTTATATTCCATCTGGTAAGGATAGAAAGCTCCCCTCATATTCAAGAGATATTTTAGCTGTCCTTTTGTATTTCGTTTTTTTTTTTTAAAGAAGAAAGCAATATTACACTGATTCGCTATCATTCTCTGTGAGCATTACCTGAAACTGCCTTTTCAGGGAAAATTCAGTCTTTACACGTTTTTTTTTCCTTCTGTTACTACATTTTAAAAAGGGATGCACTTATTCTAAAAATCCCTATTTTTAGAAGTTTGATCTAGAAATCAAGGGAGGTGTCATTCCCTGGAGTGGTCAGAATACCACGTGAAGCTTGTCCCCTCTGGCCTGATTTCTCCTTCAAGTACACTATTTTTCTGTAAATTCCCTTTCAATAAATCCTTGAGAAACTTCCGTTTATTTCTTGTCTTATCTTTGATGCCGCCAGTCATCTTTCTGGGGTTTGCTGCACCTCTTCGATGAAAGATGCTATAAAACAGTGCCGAATGCGGACACTGTGTGTGCTGTGCCTTTTGCTGCCCCAGCTGAACTTAGCTGAGCTGTGGGCAGACATCTGGGGCCAGGGCTGCATTTCTCTGGACCCCAGGATCAGAAAATGTGTACAAGCTCTGAAGACCAACGAGGCTCAACTGGCCAGGTCTTGCCTATTTATACCTTAGTTTTTTCATCCGAAGGAGAAAGGGATATTCTGAGGTATCGGGGCCGAGAAATGGCCTTTGTTGG
>JAQZBX010003028.1:0-67736 GCA_029593785.1 Cabassous unicinctus
GATCCACTCAGATCAGTCATAATCGCTGGAGACGAGGAAGATTTTTTTTGTCTCTGTAAAGGCAGTCATGTACTCAGAATTCTTTACTGGTTCTTCCCAGGGAGCCCTTCCAGTTGACTCTTTCATAGTCATTCTATGTTCCTTATCTTCCTCAGTGAGCCCTTCATCTTAGCAAAAGTCTTTATTCCTACTGAGAATAAGTATCGTTTTAACTACAGGAAAGAAGAGAAAAATAATCCACCACTTGTATCAGTCAGTTATTGCTAAAATAATACTGCATGAGAAACCAGCCCCCAAATCCAGTAGTCTACAACAGCAGTTGTAAACTCACACTTGGGTTCTGTAGACTGACTGCTGTTTGTGTCATCTAGAATAGTCTTGGCTGGGCAGTTCTACATCAGGCTCCATATTCCAAGCTCCTGGCTGGGGTTGGGTTTAAGTCTGTCCCACATTTCATTCTGGGTCATAGGTTAATGGTGAAAGAATAGCAGCTACTGGGACATGTTATTCTCATGGAGGATCAGGATTGCTGAGAGGACAAGCTCAACATACAGGTTATGTCATGTCTGCTAATACCTTATGCTTCAGAGCACATTGCATGGCCAAGCCCAGAATCAAGGGGCAGGACACTCCGTCTACTCTAGGCATGTCAGAGGTGTGCATTTATCATTTTGTTAACAGGAAGTAAAGAATCAGGGCAAAGTTTAAGATCTATGATACCACTAAGGGTATTTCCCTTCTATTCTCACTTCTGCGCTCTGTCCAGTCTTCTATCCCCAGCGAAATCGTATGCACTTAAGTTTTCATACCTTGTTATCTGGCTTTTCCATCTGAAAGCATGAGACGGGGGAAAAAGAGGAGCGAAATCCCTTCTCATCTTTAAGTGACCCCACCTTGATGATGGTCCAGAACAATGACAGGTAACAGGAGAATAAAAAGGTCCCCAATGGTCTCCACGTGTTCGTCATAGGAACAGACTGAGCAGTTGTTGCTTCACATAGTTTGGCAAGGTTTATATGCCAGAACAACAAACACAGTGGCTTATTTCTTCATCTGTTCTTCCGTGGTAGCATAGGAGATTTCATTAACGGGATCTAATGCCAGTTTGAACTTTTTTATCTGCAAAATTTAATAAATAATCTCAGTTTCAAAGCTAATTTTAATTGCCTCTAGCCCTTTACTAATGAACTATCTCTTCTCCCTTTCACCTAGATGACAGATGGAGGTGGTTGCTGCTGTTTTTCTCCTGGTTTAAAGACTTTTGCCCTTTGCAAAAAAGCATCTCAGAGTATATAGCAGAAGCTATAGAGACCCCAATCTAAATCCCCTCAGCTCTTTTCCGAATTTGCTGCAGCAGTAGGATGTACCGATCTCTTCCCACCTCAAGCACTCACACTTCTTTGCTCTCTGCCTGGGGGCTTTTCTGGAACTAGGGGAGCTTGCTCCACCTGCATGCAGGGTGGCCCGGAAGTGCCCTGGATTTAATGCCCCAGTGGCCGCCTTCAACCAGTGAGGAACTGGAGCCTCTGGGTCTGTAGCTCCCGGGTCACTCAGAGGGACAGTCTACCTCAGAGGGTCCCTAGACACACTGGGGCACACTGGCTGCCCTCCCTGCCCTACCTCACTCCCCCACTCCTGTGCAGTGCTTCCTGGTATCACCTCCCAAATAAACTACTTTTACCCCAGTCCTCTCAGGGTCAGCTTTTGGGAGGACCCCAAACTAAGACAAGTTGTGAGCAGAAAAAGCTGAGCACTTTCTCTAAAATGCACCAAATCCAGAGCACCCAAAGCAATAAAAGTAACTTAATTGATGTGTGCTGTGCTGCCCTGCCAGAGCAGCCAAATACCAAAAACATGAACAAATAGGAAGGAAAACTCTCAGCTGTTGGTCTGTGTTAGGAGCTTGTCTTAAGCAAGGGCAGTGGATCCGATGCTCTGGGTGCCTTTCATTCCCCAGTTAGTTTCACAAGGTCCTTTCTGCCTATGGATTTGAGGGGAGGTAGCAAGCCTGGGTGCCCACTTTCTCTGACTATCATCTAGAAGGGGCGGGTAGGTTCCTGTGCTCACTACCACAGACAGATTTGCATTAGACTCGTGTGATTCCAAGGGCTGTTGTCAGCCTCCTCTTGTGCCCCGGATCACATCCTCTTGGCCCCCTTTTCATAGCAACCCCCTTTGTGAAGTGTCCCCTGACAGCACCTGGCATCAGCCGCAGCATCTATCTCTTGCTTCTGCCTTGGGGCTTCTCTGTTGCCATCTCTTCAGATGCCTGCGGGGAAACCACTCAGCTACTCTGAGGCTTGTGCAATCCTGGAAGTTAACAGTCTCCATCAATGGGAGAAGAAAGCCGATGGATAATTACTCCTCTCTTGCTTGCTTCTGGTGGACAGTTCTGAGGTGTAGTCTATTCAGCATCTCAGAGAGTCCCCCAGATGGTTGTGCCCCAATTGCCCACAGCTTGATAACACACTTCCTCTGCTTCACTCTTTCTAGTATCCCACTCCAGTTCCTTGGAATCACTTGCCCAAATAAACTTCCTGCATGCACACCTTGCTCCTGGCTCTGCTTCCAGGATGAACCCAGTGCTATTTAGGCCCACGTTCTGGGATGCCTAGCTCCCCCTCTTTCTCCTTTCCCGATGTTTCTGCACCCACCATCCCAACCCAGTTGTTCTTCTGACATTACCAGGGCCTCATCTTGGCTTAAAATGACCAAAGATATCCTAGTTTCCCAGCTGGTAAAAACAGACGACATACCACAGGTTGGCTTAAACCATGGGAATTTATTGGCTCATGGTTTTGAGGCCAGAAGTCAATGAATGGCAAGGTGAAGCCTTCTCCCCGAAGGCCCTGGCATTTGCCAATCCTTAGGTCCTTGGCTTTTCCTTCACGTGGCAACGCACATGGCTGTGTCTCCTTTCTCTGCCTGATTCCGCTGACTTTCAGCTTCTGTTTCGTCCCTGTGGCCTTCTCCTTCCATGTCCAATGTCCTTGGCTCACAAGGACTTCAGCCTTATTGGATTAGAGCCAGTTCTCATTCAGTTTGGGCTCATCTTAGTAACATCATCAGAGATCTTATTTACAAATCGGTTCACACCCACAGGACCATGGGTTGGGACCTGAACATGCCTTTTGGGGGGGGACATGACTCAATCTCCCCAAAAAGGTTTAAAACCAATTTTTTGTTTAAAACCAAGATTTTTGCTGCTAACTGCTCTTAAAATATTAACCATTTGTAAAGATATGAACATACATTTTTTATTCTAACTTGTGAATATCCTTATTGGACTTCTGAGAACCCCGTTAAGCTTTTCCATCCCTTAGCTGGTGGCCTTTCTTCATTAATTTCCACCTTTCCTCGGAACATATGGTATTCCTATGGCTACAGATGTGGGAATTTATTGATTCAGAAAAACATTTGTTGATATTCATGGCACTTTGTATCAGGAATACAATGGGGCTGAGATGCAGTTGCTAAAGTTTAAGGATAATATAATCTAAGGATGAAATATGAACAAATTTATAAATAACCAAAGCAAGTCAAAAATACAGAAAGCAGTAAGTGTCACAAGTGAAATATTGAAAAGTGTTATGATGGAAAAAGAAATCACCTCTGGTCAAAACTTCACTTGGGTAGGTAAAGAAGCTCCGCCTGGACCAACCTGAGCCCAGGAGAGGTAAAGGCAGGCTTTGCCACGGTAGCAGAAATGCTCATGTTTGGTTGGCTGCAGCGTTTTAAAGAAACATTTTATAATTTAATTCTTGAGACCATTTTGGTGTCTCTACATATTTCGAGCTCCAAACGCATTTCAACAAGTTTTCATACTATGTGACTGAACAGAGTGTTTATGCTCTCCTCCAAGGATAGCGTCAGAGTTTTTAAAGTTCTGGGATCTGTTTTTTTCTGGGGTTATGATGCCATAATACATGCATTTTGTAGCATTATAACCTTCCATGCCTCCTGGGTATTTGTGCTCATTTGTGGAATTTCATTGTTATTCATGTGCAGTTTGAATGACCTAGAAAGAACAAAACATTAAAAATAATGTTTACATAATTCATGCCATCCCTGATTAACGATGTTTTATTTTCTAAGAGCTACAGATGTTATATTACTCACAACAGTCCATTCACATATTATTTATGTCACACAAATAAGAAGTTTGTTAGCTTGAAACACTTAAGCAAATTCTTTCTTTAAATTGAAAAAGAAATATCAGGGTCTATTTGGTTTTTAAGTTAACAGAGCTTATTAAGTCCATTGTTCAAACATCATACAACTTATAATAGCCATATGATCAAAGGGAAATATGTTAATTTATAAATCTTTATTTTAATTAGTGAATCTTTAATTTAGTGTGTAAACCTATAGGGCTTCTTCTTGGGTTATTTATGAAACTAGGCTAAGAGATAATCCTTCTAGACTGTGTTCATATTTTGTGTGTGTAAATGAGGAGCTCGGCTGAGTGAGATGTAAAAGCCTTGCTATTCAAAGTGTAGTCTCTGATTTTTAAAAAGCTTTTAGGAAAGAAAAGTCCTTAATTCAGGAACTGTGAAAAATGAGGACATGAATATGCTGAGCAGGACCAAGATTCAAATAATTTAGCAAGAGTCTTCATTTTTGTTGGAAAGTAGAGTCAGATATTGAAAAAGATATAGACCATTTTTATTTTTAAGGATCCCAGTATATTAAAAAAAAATAAATACCCAAACTGGGTCAATTATCTGTGTATATTTTCAGTGTTTATTTTTAACAATTCAAGTTGTATGATCTCTCAGGTAGACTGTGTGGAAGTCACCAGGACTCCAAATCCGAGGCTTGCTGTAGCTGAGGAAGCCCTTGTCCCCGCGCTTCTGATGTGAGCGCATCGTTGTTCCCTCCGCCACTGAGGAAAACACGGCTGAGTGAAGCAGTGCACTCAACCCATTCATGCTCAGACTCAGGCGATGTTTGCCAGTGTCGGTTTCCATATTTATAATGATTATGAGACAAATTGTATCCCAATGCCCCAAAGTAATAAATGAAAATATAAGTGAAATGAAATGAAACATTTTTACCTGATGGAAAGGCTAAGAGCAATATTCATACAAACCGCAGATTTTTCTTTAACAGATGTGTTGCAAGGTGGCCTTGGAGCTCAAGGTAGAGCTGTGAAGAAGCGAGGGATACACAAAATAGTTTCACTTTTTAAAGCACTTGCCTATGCTATTTTTGTGTCTCTAGCATAATGCCTAACAAATGCAGGTATCTAATAACTATGATTGGAAAGGTAAATGATGCAATCTGGGGGTGGAACAGGGATCATTTCATTAACTATCCAAAAGGAATAAAATCCTGTTGAAGTAGGTTATTAAAATATTATATTAAGTATAGCAGACCTGTGGGATATTCCTTGTTTCTACTAAATATCAAGGAATTCTGCATTAGTTATCATGGCAAACAGATAAGCATGGTGATGGTGATGACTCATTCTTTTCCAACATTAAATACTTCTGTTTCTCTCTTTACTTAGTTGGAACCCAAAATACGGTCATATAAACTCATGTGTTTGATAAAATGGAGTAGACTGGGGTATTTACATTGTGACTCTTTTCAATTAATTAAGTCTAATGGGAAAATCTAGTTTAAACTCCTAATGGAAAACAGTTATTCCCTTTACCACCTTGATGCATTGAAAATATGTCAATGGACTAAAAATTCAGTGTATACCTAGCAAAGTTAGAGTATTACCATTATCACAATTCGAAATTGAACGTAAGGATCAAAGTTTGAAATGTGAATAAATTCCAGTTTAATCGAAATATACTTAACTATTTAAGTATTTAATTTCTAATACATTTCTCTAGCATTTAAAAAAAACTAATATGCTAGATGCTGCAGATTTCTAGAACAATGAAACATGGGCCTGACTCTTAAAGAATCTGTGGGTTAGTGAGAAAAGATAGGGATATAAATACAATCAATGCTAAACTTGGGGGTATGTCCAAAACAATAGGAACTCACAGCAGCAGCGGGAATTTATTCTGCCTGGGACAACCGGGAAAGACTTCACTGGAAAGAAGGTATTTTAGTTTGAATTTATTATTATTATTTTTTCAGTTTGAAAAAGAAGCAAAGAAGAGTGGAAATGAATGAGAATGAAGAAATGTCTCGCCTAAGGGAAACAGCAGGAGTGAAGTTGGGGGATAATTAGAAAACAAGGTGTCACAGCTCACGCCCCATGCGATAGCTGGAAAGAGAACACAAATCTGGATTGCTCTTCAATGTCAAGTTAATTGTCGGGCAGGCCATATGGTAGCTACTTGGCTCATTTAAAACGTACTTCCAAATGGAAGCAGTACAACAAATTGTATTTCAGCAAACTTGCTTTTCCGTGAATGAGGAATCTGCTCTTTCTAATCCCTGTTGCAGATGGGGACAAACAGGTTTGCATCAGTAACTATTCCATTCATTTAATATGCATGTTAAAAAAAAAAGTGAGAACGAAATGAACTTTTTTTAATTGCTCGGTTACGATAAATAATCCTCATTTGGATTTACCCCTAAATAAGTCTAAGTAAATATTGAAAAACTAGGGTGGCTTTTAGAACCCTGAGAGAGTCTGGGTGGCCGGCTGGCTGACGGGGTATTAGAGGAAGTATACTAAAAGATGAGGTTGAAAAGATAACCCCAGTTCTGTCATGTGCCCATTTGCATGCAGGTCCATTGTTATCAAACACCCACCTTTCTGTCCCCATCGATATTGACACCTCACTAGCCACTTCCTCCTTTAAACTGGACCTGTTGGCCCATCCCTCTCTTCCAGATGAAACTTACACCGACCTGGTCTCCAGTTCCTTCTCCCCCAAGGGCCAACCACCACCGAGACCAAGGCCAGGTCCTTGATCTCCAACCTGTCTGCCCTGCCCATAGAGGTCCCATTTATTATCCTTTATATTTTGCCATTTGCTTTAGTACAGAGAAATCCATAATGATATTGCCCACTAAACCCAAGGGGGGGGGCTTTAAACGATAAACTATGGATATGATTAGAATATTTGGACAGTTTAGAAAGGGACGAAAGGAAAAGTGACATTCTCTCCTTCCCTACAGGTCTCTTCTCCCAAAGGGGTAAGTGTTGTCACCAATTTCTTGTGATTCTTTCTGGGAAAACTACTTTATAGATATGCTACGTTCTCTCACTCTCTCTCATCTGTTTTGTGTGACATAGAAGTGTCGACGTGATGCTATAGACATTTCTGCACCTTGATGTTTTTTACTTAATGTATACTGGAGGCATACTTTGGTCTATTTAATGGCCGTATATAGTTATATATTTAACAGATGTACAACTATTTATTTAGCAATCCTGTTGACAAACACTTTGTTGTTTTCAGCTTTCTCCTCTTATAAACAGTTCTGCAGAGAACATTCTTGTCCTTGGTGCTTTTGAGTGACTCTCGACAGCAATCTGGATATGTCAGTGAGATTGCTGGGTCAAAGGAGATGTGAATTTTTAATTTTGAGGCATATTGTCGCATTGCCCTCCAGAAAGATTGCCTCAATCAAATGCCTACACTTTTGACAGTCTTGGATATCATCAAACTCCTTTGTGCTTCACAGTCTGACAGGTGAACAATTGTATTTCATAGTTGATTTTATGACTATTTCTGTATTTATGACAGAGATTGAAGATGTTTTCATATATTTTTAGCCATTTGTATTTTTTCTTTAATTGCCTCTACTACTCCTGTGACCATATTTTCCAGTGATGATTTGTCTTTTTCATAATGATTTATTATAGGTATTCTTTGTAATTTAAGGAGATTGGCTTTTTGTAGAATATGTTTGCAAGCATTTTCCCTTTTTTTCTTTTGACCATGTTTATAGTATTTTTTAAAAATAGAGGTTAAATTTTGTGTTGTCAAATTTATATATTTCAATTTTTTCTTTTATGTTTCTTATTTTGGACTGATTAAGCAGACTTCCCACTCAGGATTTTTCATAACATTTCTGAAATAGGTCAAGTTCCCCAAGAAACAGATTCTGAGCCAGTGATTCTTGTACAGGATGTTACTGGAAGTGTTCTGAGCACCTGGTAGAGAGTAAGAGAAGCACAACTTGGCAGAGGAAGACGCTGGACCGAGATGCAACCACATCAAAGGCCTCTGCCAGTCCCCCTGGGTGCTCTGAAGCTGGAAGGACCCTTGAAAGATGCCCCAAATCCAGGCAAAAGCACCAGGCATGTAGAGCCACTTACGGATCAGAAACTGGCTGTCAGTTTCTCCTGGCAACGGTTATGAGCTTGGTAGAGGCAGCCAAAGGCAATTCCCACAGCCTTTATTATATTCAACCTTTTTTCCCTCTTAGTACTTGGATGATTTCATGTATGTGTGTATGTGTTTAAATTAAAAAAAATTATTTTGTCTAAGAATTCAGAATTGAACTGGGAAAATTAACACAGGAAAAAAGAGTAGAAAAACCCAGCTCTAGCTATCCCAGGGCTACCTGCTATATTATTTACTGTTAACATATTTTGCTATCTTATTTAGGTATATTCATGTTATGGATTAGTCCTTTTATTTATGTGTGTTTGTCCCTTTAAATTTCTGTTCCTTAAACTCCATCTCCACTGATATTAATACCATGCCCTCCACTTTCTTTTATTTATATTTTCCTAGTCTGGATATGTCCATCTTTTAAAATATAACTTTTCTGGGGAGCATATGTAGCTCAGTGATTGAGTGCCTGCTTCCCACGTACCATGTATGAGGTCCTGGATTCAATCCCCGGTACTTCCTTAAAAAAAAAAAAGGTAACCTTTCAGAGTCCCTTTATATTAGCTGAGTTTCTATACAGTTGATATCTGTGCTGTTTCACCCAATCCAGTATACGATTTTATTCATTTTAACAGCCTTTTAAATCTAAGCTATCAAATCCTGTTCTGATTTGTTTCCAATGTACCTACGAACTCGTAAAACTTATTTGTAAGCTTGGATGACGTTGGTGGGGCTGGATGATATTGAATTCTTCATTATGCAAAGCTAACTCATCAGTAGGGATATTTCATCCCTGACCTCAGGGTTATGAGGGCCAAGCACAAACCTGATGATCTCAGAGAATACAGAGCATTCAGATGATGGAGCCCATCAGGAGGTACTTTTCAGTCCTGGTTTCATGATTAAAATCACCTGGGGATATTTTAAACATTCCCACGCCAGGGGATTACACTGGGCAAAGAATGATATTTTTTTAAAGCTCCCTCAATGATTTTACTGTGCAGTCAGGCTTGAGATAGGTCCTTTACGTTTTATGCAATTTTAAAAGGCCAAATAATCGGAATAGTTTGCCTATACAGACTGTCCCATGAAGACCATAATTCTTTTAACCTAGTTTTTATAGTCAGGCAAAAAAAAGCCTACCGTAATTGGTACATTACTCTATACGTATCAGAAACTAAATAACTAAATCAACTTTTGTTAGGATTATAAAGCATTTACTTTTAGAAAATTCTGTCTCCTAAGGGACAAAGATGATTTACAATGCAAATCCATTGGATAACCTACATTAATTTGCTTACTCAAAATACAGTGTATTAAAAATGAATAAAATTGCATCTGGTAAATATGAGGTTTTACTGAAAATTTAGACTTTTGAAAAAGTGTTCAAAATTTCATCTAACCAGTTGATTACTTTGCCTGAGGTTTCTAACTCATGTCTAGTTCACCAATACTTTCAAATTGAAACATAATGGAAATCCATTTGACATCAAAGTATATGTATTATATTTGTTTTGCCAAACTACCTAGTAGAGCGATAAGCAAAGAGAAGCTATTTAGTAAACCCTTAAAATAGACTATTAATCCAGAAGATTAATTATTTACATCATGTATTTGTTTTATAGATGAGCCAATTGAGATCCTGAAGGAAAAGTAAACTGAGTAATGGATATTGAATATGAAAGAGATGCCTTGCTTGCACAGAGAACAAAAATGCACAGCTTTCTGTATGAACTCATGGGGTAATTGATACCTATGGGCTATAGGCATGCATATGGTGTCACACTAAGTCTGAGCAGGTGGTGCAGTAGGAACACAGGATAAATTTGGGGTCTCCAAAAAATGTTATTCCAAGAGTTTTTTCCTCGATTCCATAATTGCTCCTGAAAACTGTCACCTTGGCCCCTGGGAGCTCCCAATCTCATACTTCCCCCAGGTATTAGCGAAGCATTTTGAAAGATGTTGAGAGATCCTCTGTGTAAATTGCCATCTTGGCTGACCAGGTTTCACAGCAGGTTTCGTAGTTTAACTCATTTATTTCTGTAAAAATTATAGTATGTAGAGCTGAAGAAGTCTTGGAAGCCATCTATCCCACTCCCCCTCTCTTTTCAAGTGGGGAGTCGGAGGTTCGGAAGGCAGTGACTCCACACATAAATTGCCAGTGAGCAGTGCAGGCAAGATCTTAACTGGACAAACAGATCCAAACGCTTATGTAATGTTGTCAAAACTGTCACCAGAGGTAGAGACAAAATAGGGGACAATAGGCATGCCTTTCAGGACCTGAGTTTGCTCTTTCCTTGCAGTTTCTGGGAGCTTGCTCCCCCCTAAGTCACCCACAAAGCCAGAAAAATCTTTGCTTCCAGCACTCTAATGCCCCCAAACCTAATAAGGAAATCACGGGGATCCTGCCTATAGGAACTGCCCCTCAGCCAGCCCCGGTGCCCTTTAGCTGTCCCACCTTCACTGGAAGTGGATAACTGGGCTCTTTCCCAATCTTCTCCACTCTTAGCTGTCTTTCCTAGAAGGGACTTCATTCCTGAAGATTGGCATTGCTTGCTAGTGGAGGTATTGCCATTTCAGTGTTCACAAAACTTTTATTGACAAGACTGCCTATTTTCCAAAATGCTCAAATTCACCTGACCTTCCAAATAACAATATTCACCAGAAAATTATTGGACATCTGTGGGAGTCGTTTGGGGTTAAATTAAATTTTTGATGTGCTGCAAAATTAGGTCAGTGCATTAAAATTACATTTTAATGGTTATGAATGTGCTAATAAAATGCTGTTCTTCAGTGCAAATTGGCAATACTCCCTGACTTCAGGAAACTTCGAAGACATTAATCTCAAAATTCACAATTAACAAAAATGTACAAGAAGTCAGAAAAGACAAATTAAGAATCTTCTATTAAAGTACACAACAAACCCTAGATTTCTCTTACTAGTTATCGTCTTAAATGGGACCTATTTGCACTGATAGCAGCAGCATTGTTCAATGCTTTGAACAGCAAGTAGAAAATTCTGGAGGAGAGAAGCTTCTCTTCTTAGAATTTATGATTCCAGTTAAATTATTGTACTTTGTCAACTGTTTTCTGGCTGGCTTAGAGCAAAAATTGGACAAAGAGACAGGAGTTATGGGGCCTCAGATTTCTTTCTATTGGATAACATGAAGAACTTAAAAATAGGTGCCTTGTGAGGTAATAAAGCTGTGTCTTATGAAAAGTGCTTAAGCAAAAGCTGGATGACCATCTGTCAGGGCTGTTATAGCAGATATTTCTTATTTAGATAAGAGGTGTGCTCAATGACTCCCAAGGTCCTTTAGAATTTTAAGGTTGTGCATATACATACATACATACATACATATATATTTTTTTTCTTTCTTTTTTTCTCTAAATTCTCTAATATAGACCCAAGTGGAGCCCTGGTTGAATAGCTGGTAACTCAGAAGTCATAGAAATGAATTCTCACCTAACAAAATTTAGAAGTTAGCAGAACTAAACAGAAGTTTCTAGAACCATACAGAGGCTAAGGAACCATTACAGCTTTGGATGCAAAAAGGACCTCAAGTGACACGACTGGAACCTGGCAGGATGTGCAAAGCTAAATGGGCCAGCAGGTACTCAGAAGGCAAGTGCAAGACAGAATCCTGTGTGGTGGAGGTTGGGGATAAGCCTCAAAAAATAGTGTATATCGAAGAATAAACGCATGGAGTTAAAACCTAGAGTATAGGTTATTCGGAGATAGGAGGGCTGCGAAGGAGTACTGATGCTTAATGCATGTAGAAGTTTTAATTAACTTGACTGTGTAAGTGTGGAAATGGATAGAGTTGATGGTAACACATTGCATTGAGCAGCAGCTGGTTTATAAATGGGAATGTGGATGAAGAGGGTAGTCTAGGGATGCAAATGTCAGTTGAAAGGAAGCTAGAGAATAATCTAGGGACTGAATAACACAGTGAACCCAGAGGTGGATAAGAATTGTAATTAACATTACAAATGCAAGTGTGTCCTTCTGGGAACTAGAACAGTTGTATGTCACTATTGCATGGTGGTGGGAATGTGGAGAAGCATGGGAAAAATACAATTAATGTAACCTATGGACTGTGGTTAACAGCAATACTGTCATATTCTTGCATCAATGCCAAAGATGTACTGTGTTAATAATAGGGGGGTATGGAAAAAATATGCCAAATGTATGCTATGGGACCATAGTCAGTGGTAATAGTCTGATGATATTACCTCCTAATCTGTAACAAATGTTCCACAACAGTGTGGTGTGTTGGTGGAGGGGTGTTGTATGGGGATTTTACACACGTGCATGATAGTTTTATAAGTTCACAACTTCTATAATAAAAATATATTTTAAAAAATAGTGTATATGTATATTTGATTTCCTTTCTCATCAACTCCTATACCATTGACCCTAACCCTTTACCTTAGGAACACATGGAAAATAATCTGGGTCAACGGCAAAGACCACACCAGAAATCTTTGTTGGAACACAAGCATGTCCCATTAGTCCTGAGTGTTAGCATAGTCGAATGTAGATGTTTATTAGGTATCCAAAAGCCTTCTGCAAGGCAAAATCGAGTGGGCAGAGTTTGCCTTAGCACCCCTCGGTTTTACCATACCCAGTGCTCACACCGCATGCCCCCCTCCCCTTGACACGCTCCTCTCCCTTACCCCTGCCCTAGTTCTGCTCTAGGGTACCTGCTTCAGGTAATGCCTCACATTCGGGACCCATTCACCTGCCTTTCTCACGTCAAAATTTCCCTAAGCCTATGTCTTCATCCCTCTGGTCTGTCTAGATACGTTGCCGAGTAAATAAATGGTAAGATTTAAAGACAAATAGAAACATACTCTGTAGTACCTCTACCCATGACATTTGCATGCAAGTTGGATTTTCTTAGATTCAAAAAAACCATTACATATAATAATGTACCTGAAATTGTAAATTCCATGTAGGTGGTCAGCAGTTAGGGACGATAGTTTAAAGTCAGTTGGTCAGTTGGAGGCAATAGCTTAAGATATGATTCAGTTGTACAGCCCAAATCCACAAAATGGGATGAAAATTCCTCTCTGTATAAAGTTGCAAACTATGTAATTGGAGAATGATTTTAGAAGCACTTACTGTAATCCATACCCAAGCAACAAACCTCAATTTCTTCAGTGGAGCAGCTATTGTCCTCTTCAGCAAAGACCATGGCTGAAACATAGATATTTCATTATACAAAAGCTAATTTGTTGTTTTCTAAACATGTATTTTCTATAGGACCAACCAAGACTCTTAGTTTTCCTTATTGAGTACAATGCTGCTACCTTTTTGGTAAAGTGTTGTTTCAAGTGTTACTTTACATGTAGAATAAAATGATTTTTTAGTTTACTGGGAAAAATACTTTAAAAAGAAGTAAAAAAATGTAAAAGTCTACAAAGCAGTTGACATAAAATATTAGGGCAAAGCCTTGGTTTTAGGTAATGGTAATAACTGTTAAAATTGAAACATTTACCAGAGCTTTCTTTTCTGCAAACCAACCAGAAACTCTTCCTAAGAAAAATACATATATATATCATAAAATGCATGGCGTTATACTGCACAGCCTAAAGGCTGGGCACTTATGGTGGCCATTTATTTGACAAAAACCAAAGCAAAGCTGACCCATCCGCTTCCACTCAACCAAAGGAAGCAGTGGAATAGAACAAGGGACCAGGGGCTTTTGAATGAATCTAGTTTCAATTTTTGAACTGTCATTGTTAGATGACACTGGAATACTTTCCTTGTATTCTGCAGTGTTCCCTGCACACCAAACCAAAAACGGAAGAGGTCTCCTTTCTGCAAGTTTCACGCGTTCAAAGCATTTTTTTCCCCTCCAACAACCATTTTGAAAATACACTGTTCATTCAAGAACAATTACTGATGACCTTTGCCTATTTTAGTCAAGGGAAAAACCTCACAGTTGGCCAAGACAATCCATTTCCTCAGACTTTCTCTTCTATCGGGTCTTTTAGCCAAACAGCTAGGGAAGATTGAAATGGAAGTGTCAGCTTCTCCCCTTTATCTAACCAATGCTGGGGAGAGAAAAAATAACAGGTGGGACTCCCCCGATTTACTGGCTAAATCAGACTTTCGGCTGAAAACAAAAACTGTGTAAATACCTATAAAGGCTTCCAGCTCCCCCCACCCCCGCCTTTTTTAAAAGTGAGAGGCAGTGGTAAAAAAGCATTTTTTTTTCTCCTCTCACCCGAAATACCACATTGCTTGTACTATCCCAGTCAGAAGAGGGAGAGTTGAGCTGATCATCCTCATGCTTACCTTAAAAAGTACCTCCTGGAGGATGGGTGCAGGCTGCCTGTGAGTCTCTCAAAGTCTCCACGGGCCTCTTCCACTGCAGGGAGCTCCTGGCCCTTCAGAGGAGAGAACCACTTTCCTCAGGCAGGAAGACACTTTCTCCTGGAGTCGGAAGAAGGGCAGGCAACATTCTGCCACCGTTCTCCATGCTGCCGGCTAACGGCTTCCCAGGAGGCTTCCTAGAACCCTGCACCCAGATTCTGCCCTTGTCCAAGTCACAGTTTTTTTCCATACCTCCTTTGAAAATACAGAACAGGGCTGAGATGAAGACAGCTGCGGCTGCCAGCAAGTAGACAGCAGAGAGGGTAGCAAAAATGGCCAAAGCAAGGGTGAGATCCACAACCAAGAGGATGAGCTCTGCCAACATGTCTGCATGCCTCCTTGACCTTAGAAGATGTTTTAAAAGTCCCACAGGCACCCACCAAGCAATTATGTACTTGTGAAATGTGGGTGAGAAAAAGGACATTTCTAAACATGCTAAAGTGTTGTAATTCCTCTGAGTGTCTACCAGAAGGGCTTGTATAATGCAACTTTTCATTTCCCAACTGGCACAAAACTGTGGCTGAAGGTAGAGCGTGGGGCATTGCTTCAACACAATACCCTGGAGGAGAAAACCCAAGGAGTAATTTTATCCCCTAACCATGTAACTGACTCACTTGGATTGTAACTTCCAAGGAGCTGGAACATTCTAAGGTTGTGTGTTTATAATACACAAGATTGTTATAGAAATCTGGTGTTTCCTGGAAAATTAAACTGTACCAGTCCAGTGGGAAAGGAAAATAAAGCTCTTTTCCAATATCCAAAGTCTCAGAAAGAAAGTATCTCTCTTGCATGTGTTTGGAAAGAAATTACTGGAAGATTTACTCCAATAAAACATCTTTATTGAAGAGGAACACATGGCATCTAAGAAACTCTGAGCTTAAACAGTGCAGTGAAATTAAACCCCAGAATCACACCTTGGCAGCAAACATAAAAAGTAATAAATTCAAATTAGAGAAGGAAGTTAGTGGGCTACAGAGATAGTTTTTAAGAAGGCAGTACTTTCCTGTGTTAAATGGTATGATTAAAAAGCACGGTGATCTCAAAAATAAATGGCAAGGATATTTGTTAGTTAACAAGGTAAATGAAAGGTAATAAGAAAATCCAAGAAAAACACGAAGTTGAATAATGGTCCTCAAATGAAGCATACTCAATCAGAGCATGATTCTGAGAAATTGATGGGCTACGAGAAATGAGAAGCTATTTGTCCTTAATGCTTAGAACCTTTTTCTTCAGGTAGCACCAGCTGAGAACATGAGATTGTATTTCCAAAGAATTCAATCATACTGCTTGATTTTACAATGAATATTTCTAAACTCCTAATATTCTAAATGCTGTTTACTGGCTTTATATTTCCGGGAAACTAAAACAAGACAAGTCATTTTAATTTATTATAGCAATAGGACAGAATGTATAGGTTATATACCTTGACAATTTAAAAGTAATGATAACACCTGACAAAAGTATAGAAGCATAGTGAGGTAGGTAGAGAGAAGTGAAGGAATAGTGATTTCCACATCTTGCACAGTTGGAAATCAAGAGATACTATTATTTAGTGTATCAAGAAATAAAGATTAGGTGCAATTTAAAAAATAATAGTTCAGTAGGAGAGTTAAATTACAAATTTAACAAAATTTGTAAGATAGAGTGGTAATATAGGATATTAAACTCTCCATTTTCATGGTAGGAAATCAGCAGATACTGTTTAAAATTGCTAAATAACAAGATAGATTTATAAGCATTTAATCTAGACTTGCACTGTTCAGTATGGTAGCTCCTAAGGACATGGCTCTACTGAGCTCTTGAAATGTACTAATCTGAATTGATATTTGCTATAAGTGTAAAATACACTTAGAATGAAAAAAAAGATTTTAAAATGTCTCAGATATATTTTTTTATGGATCACAAATGGCGTTATAATATTTGGGATATATTGGATTAAATATATACAATTAAATTTTTTTTACTTGCTGTTTTTTACTTTTTAAAAGGTGGCTACAAGATAAATTAAATGCACTTTGCATTGTATTTCAATTGAACAGTGCTAGTTCTGGAGTTTTGGAGCTAACTATAAGGAGAAAAAAAAACAAAACAAAAAAGAACATTAAAAATAATTCTCTCTGGAGAGTAGAAGAGATGTAAGGGAGAGAAAGACTTCACATTTTTCATTTTGTGTCCTTTTGTATGGTCAGAATTTTTATTACCAAATCCATCTTATTCCTTAAATAAACATTTATTGCAATACAAATGAAATATAATGTACAATATAGAAATGTTAAGATAATGTTTAAAAACATGGATTATGTAAGCAGATTGGAGGCAAAATTCAAAAAAGCAAAATGAATGGTGATTTAGAGAAAATGTGAATACAGTACACCTTCAATCTATAGGAAAAGAATGAAAGGGGATGCTAGATAATTATAATTGGGAAGGGAGGTTAAATTGGTAAAATATATTTAATGGGTCAATAGTGCATTTTTAAGCTTAAAATCCAATTTTAGGTATCATTGGGTAGTTTTCTGCACATTAGATTAAACAATAAATGTAAAATATTTGATAGAGGATGGCATTATGATGATTAATACAGATTGAGCTAGCTTTTTGCTTAATACATATATATTCCAAATTAACAAAATTGATTGCATTAACTCATTTCACTAAAGAGATCTGTCCTTAACTAAAAGAACCAACAAAGAACTTCAAGACCTAACACCCTTAAATATCATCTCATAAATTGAATCCCTTGAATTTACAATGCCCTTAGAGAAGTAGCATAGCCAGGGAAATAATTCAGAATTTCCATTTCAATTGCAAGTAAAGACAATTTAATAAAACTAAATTCACGTAGAGCATTTGATAAAGTCAAATGTGTACTCGTTTCTTGGATACATCAATTATGTAAAATTCAACTGACTGGTAATAATTAGAAAAAAATATTTCAAGTTCAGCCTTTCCTGCATGATGGAAAGTACATTTTGGAGGTCACATTGGGGAGGACACTTCTCTGTTCCTTTAAGCATTTGTTCCATCAAAAGTGCCTCCAACATGGACCATATAACACAGTGAACCATGTGGTGGGAGATGCACTGTGGTTAACAGTACAAATGTGAGAGTGTTCTCTCATGAACTATAACAAATGTACAATATTAATACATAGTGTTAATAATAGGCAGTGTATGGAAAATATGTACCAAATGTAAGCTAGGGACCATAGTTAGTGGTAATAGTCTGATGATGTTCTTTCATAATCTGTAACAAATGTTCCACAACAATGTAAGGTGTTGGTGGAGGGGTAATGTATGGGAATTCTGTACATTATGCATGATTGTTTTGTAAGCTCACAACTCCTCTAATGAAAAAAAAATTTCAGAGGGGTCGGCAGAAATCGGCATTTACATGACCCAATTGATCTTCTGAAACATTTTTTTAAAAACTTGCTCCACTGTATGGTTTTACAAAAGAGAAGAATATATCCTACTTTCATTTTTAGCTGTCTTTAATCTCCCATTAGTTCATCATTCCTTTGGCTAAAACTTTGTTTTCTGTTGATATTTTCATACCATGATCCATGCTAACAGATTAAGCTTCCTCAGTCATTGAGGTATTGAGATCTGTTGGTAAATGTCAATAAGCATGTCTTTTACAGCATAGGTTTAGATAGGAAAAGGGAAAAGGGAGATTGAGGCCTTAAAGAAATTCAAAAGATCCAAACAAGGGAAGGGGTTGGGATCAGGGTTGGGGTCAGGGAAGGGTACAGCAAACTCCACCTACTTTACAGGGCTTAGAGCCCACTGCACCTGGCTGGACTGAGACCCCGAGAGCATGAACTGGGACTGTGGCTTTTCGTGTTTCTGAATATAAAAATTCGATGATTTCAAATGTAGACTGATTTCCAGCCCAAGACTAAAAAGGATCAGGGGAGTTCCATTCATCAAACACAGAGATCTTGAGTTCTTATCCCAGAATAGTTTTATGTAAAAATCATTAGATATAAATCTACATATGGTAGAGAACTGTTTTAATATATAAAGAAACTTTCTGACATACATTTTTATTGATAGAAGTGTTTTTCTTTATGCAAATAAGATCTTAGTTTGCCAAAAACCACATTCAATTCTTCATCCTAAGGAGCCCCCAAAAGATATTTCCAATTATTCAAAATACATTATAAACCAGGAGCAAGCAAAGTTTCAGTTGATTTAAACCTAAGTACTGCAGTGACTCCTGAAGCTGAATCACATTTTTAATATCTCTTTTACTTTTCAGATCATCAAATCACATAAAATTCACTACAAATCTCTCCACTCCAACTCCAAAATGACTAGGGCAGAAACACTCTGAATTAAATGATGCTAAGACTTGATTTATGAACATCTGGACTTTCAATCCAATGGTTCTCCAGTACTCTATCAATCTTTATAAAGTCCTGGTAAAGTACTTGAAGAGAACTGCAATGCAATGATTATAAATGAGGCCTGGATTTTTGCCAGTGTTACGAGATAAGAAGCTGCCTGACCTGGCCCATGCTATGCAGCTGGTGATAGAGAAGTGATTCACTTTGGGCTCAGCAGCTCCCAGAGCTCTGCTTCTTGCCCTTTCTAGTCAAATAGCACAGCCTGAAATGACGCTTTCTCCAATATACCACTGCTGAGAAAGGTCAAGAGGAGCTTTGGACTTCTTTAATATCTTTTATGATGTTAAATTGAGGCTGCTGGAGCTTGCTTGTATTTTTACTCCATTGATTCATTCGGATCGGATCCTCCCTAGGCCTAACATTACATAATTCAGTAAGTCCAATGGTTGTATTATTGTTTCCAATATCAGATGACCCTCCCTAAAAGGGGATTCAACCTTCCTGCCCCACGGACATCAGGCTTGGCCATGTGGCTTGCTTTGGCCAATGAAATGTGAGCGGAAATGCCAGATGCCAGATCTAAGCAAAAGTTCTAAGAACTATTGTGTGGTTCCACCTTCATTCTTTTACCATAGGCAAAAGACTGGGAGGTCCAAAATGGAGATGCCTCATTCATTCTGGGTGGGCTCCTAAAAGCCAAAGCCAACCTTTGATTGACATATAAAATAAACAAGAAAGAAAACTCACCTGCTGTAAGCTATTAAGATTGGGACTGGGCAGGGGTGGGCAAGTATCTTTTGATACATGCATTTTGTTGTATAGCCTATATGGAAACCATAAGAACTGCCAGTGCATGAATAAACCAACAAAGGTCAACAAAGCTTTGGTCAATTAGAGTGACATCTTAATTCCTAAGACTGTGTACCCCGCACTCCCAGCCTATCATCCTTAAGTGTCCTTAGGAAAATCTTGGAAACTGGACATACCATGCTGCTTAAGATGCTGCATGCCGGTATTCGAAGGCATCTAGGAATGTCCTTTTCTCTTTCCAGCCTGGAAATTCCTCTGGAGGCCTCTCCCTTCCCCTTTCTCCATTGCTGCCAGCATTGTCTGCCACCCTAGACCTATTTGGTAAGAACTTGTGTCTTGCAAGAGACTTGGAAAAGAAGGCTGCCTCAATTTGTGTTGGGAGTGTAATTCCAAACAGCACATTGGTCAAGTTCAGAGAAGTATCTGTGGTAGAAAGCTAGAGTTGTGCAATATAGATGGCACTTATATGCAAGGGGAATGCGACTTTGGCAGACAGAAGTCAGGGATTGCCTAAATCAAAAAGCAATGTAATTTGGGGAGACTATCAGGCCACAAATCTTTGACACTTTGATTTGAAACTCAATTCTACCTTTTATAAGGGTATTATGTAAACTCTTAATAACCATTTTTATCTCTGAAAATGCTGATTCAATGACTGTACAAATGGCTCATCCTGCCTGGGTTTTAATTCCAGCTAGGTCAACTGCTGTATACCCTTGGGAAGCTACTTAACTGTTCTGTGCTTCAGTGCTTTGGTTGGAAAAGGGGGACAATAATAGTACCGGCCCCATAGGGTCGTTGTCAGGATTAAATGAGTTAATACATGTAAAGGGATGTTAAAAAGCACCTGATGCTTCTGAAATATGCAATAAATGTAAGCCATCATTTATTAGACAACTCTTGTCTATCTCAAAGGGTTGCAAAGACTATGAAATGAGATGAAGTCTAGAAAGAACTTTATAAACTTCTTGAAGCATTGTTTTGTGGCCTCATTTCTCACTTGACAGTATGCTATGACTTATGTTTCTTTTATTGCAGCTCTTTGATGGGTAGTAACGATTTAAGCTGCTTGATGGATTGGTTTGATGAGAGCAGTTCTGTCTTTTGAGACCACGGAAGCTAGCAAAAATATGTCTCCACGAATCAGTCTTAAAATGCATGCTGAAGATGGTAACATCTTTACAACTTGGTTGATTATTTGTGTCAAATTTTTAATCCCAAGGTGACTTCCTTAAACACCTGGACCTTTTTCCAAAGCATGAAGACTGACTTTACAAAACTAATTTTGAGATGATAAATCCCACTGCAGAAAACTAGAAAAAAAATCCATCGCCCATGAATAAAGCAATGCTTTAAAGATTTAGCTATTTATTAACCTTCCATACGCTTATCTTTCCTTTAGCGTGGTTAATGTCTCTCTTGAGAGCTATTTTGCATTTTTTTAAAAAAATTTTATTGCAAATCACCTTTTTACTTTAGGAAGTTAAAGAATTATTGCAAAGTTTTGTTGTTGTTGTTTTCCTACAAAAGGTAACTGTGGACTAATTCTACCAAAGGTTATAGAATCAGATGCATGCTTGAGGGCCTTTTGTCCCAATGAGTATTTCCCTCTTCTCCATGTGGGCCAAGGTGTCTTTTCAGGTGAGAAATATCGCGGATCTATTGAACACATGTCCTTCCTTGTCACAGCCATATGTAAAGGACATGTTGGCCACACCTTTGGCCTAGGACCCCAAAATTGAGCATTTCAATTCAACTCAACAAGATAATTATAAGCGATGGCTTAAACGCTTACCAGGAAAGACAAAGAAATGGCAGCTCTTAGAGAATTCAGAAGCCAGGGCTATGTTTTTGTTGTGTGTTCTTTTTGGCAAATATTTCCCCCCAGTGTATCTCCTTCCTTTGGTCTTTTTTGGGGCCTTACACATAGCGATAGCACCACCTATTGGCCTATTCTCTCTGTTCGTGTACTGTCATCAGGAGTTGGGTAACTGCTCACCTGACCGATATGGCATACGGCACTCGTGGTTTCACTTTTAACTTCATATTCTTGCTTTCCACTGAGCAGCTTCGCTGTGCAGCAGTTTCATGGTTGGTTCAATAGCTCACCACTATTAAAAAGACATTTTAGGATAAGCCATTTCTTAGCTCCTCAACTCTCTTCTTCAAAATAATGGCTTGTGTAAGAACCATAAATAGCAAATTCTTATCAGGTTTTTGTTGCAGTATAATGTGAATAGACGAATCATCTTAGGAGGCACATAAAGTTAACCTTTTAATAACACTGGCTAACTCACTACCCTAATTCAGTTGTATTTCCCTAACTTCAAGAATTATTTTGCTTTCAGAAATAGACATAATAAACTTTGAGTTATGAGTTGATATTAACTTCTTGTTTGAAAGGAACTCGAGTGTGTACCTGATACATGTACATAATAGCATCTGTTAGGATCTCAGGGTAACCTTATCAATATGCTATTCATTTAAAGTTCCCACTTGGAGAAAATATGGAGGTTTTTTGTTTCATTTATATTTTTGCTGAATTGTTGTTGACTGACCAGATCAAATATGATTCAAGGTTGTTTGGAATTTGGGTGTAATGGTTTCCAGGCCAAGGCTGGCTTCCCAAGAAATAAAGTGAGTGCTAAGGATTTCCCCTCACCCACAGCTTCCTGAGGTTTGGTTAGGTAGAAGCAATGCCTCACACATAACGAGGATTGATAAATATTTGAAAAACAAGGGAAGGACTTCAATGACTTTCAAACCTTGGTGCAGGCCTCAGGTTCGGCTAGAAGCAGAGCCCGAGTCCGGGATGCATGTGCACTTGATGGGCTGAGGGCCTGTGCTTCAGGGGAAGCCCTCAGGAAGAACGCAGAGCAGGAGAGCGAGGCTGTGATGTGGTCGTCAGAGCCTCAGCCTGATCCCACCAGGGCACTCTGGTGCCTGAGCCAGGTCATGGGTCTGAGCTCCTTTGAGGCAAGGGGTGGGGGAAAGCTTTTTGCATTGCCATATCAGCAGTCATTGGCTGTAGTTTGCTTCTTGGTTGGACAGGGGAGGACGTAACTTTCCTGGCAAGGTATCTCTTGCGCAATGAGGGCAATTCTCTGGAGAAGGAGCAGCTGGGAGCCAATTAGCGTTCGATAGCCACGGCAGCTGGCTGATGAAGACGCTGGCTCAGTAAAGGGCATCTAGGGGGCTCCGAAACTGTGCTTCCACAGTGTGCCCTGTGACATTAGCTCCTGGCCTCAAAATAAGACGAGCCTTCGGCAAATGCTAAGGTACATGTTAATGGTCTTTGATGTTCATCACCCATATCTGCTTTCGTCCCATGCTTGTTCTCCTTGTCAGTCTTTTCCTACATCCCGTGCATCTAGGGCAGGGGTTCTTAACAAGGGGTCCATGAGCCTGAATTGAAATTCAAAAAACCATTATTCTTGTGGGGATGTGCTGGTGAGGGTGTGATATATTTATTAAATGATACACAGTATAGTGTGGACTTAGTAAGGGGTCCGTGGTTTTCACCTGACTGGCAAACGAGTCTGCGGAACAAAAAAGGTTAAGGACCCCTGCTCTAGTGCTTTCATACGGCTTCTCTCCTCTGCAGCACTTTCTGAACTCCAGGCTTTTCTCCTCTTTATTCTCCTCCCTTGCTCAACTGCTTTTAGTTCTTACCCTTTCTTGCATATCTGGCTATAATACAGTATATTATTTGTCAGTTCTATTTGAAGAATGATATTATAGCTAGTTGTATTATGCATTGCCAGCTTATTTCTAATTTAACCAGACTAGTTAGAGACATAATCCTTTAAACCCAGGTGATTAGAGTTTTTTCTACCATAGGATCATGAGCAAGTGCCTCAGTTTATGTTCTAAGCTATGCTTGAATCAAGTCTAATTCTAGGTTAGGAAGCAGAACACAGAAGAATCACCATTGTGCCTAGACTCGCGTAACTTATCTTAGCCTTGGCTATTTCATCTTCAGAACGGAAATAGAACTACTTATCCAACCTACCTCACTGCATTAGTCAGTATCCCAACAAAAAACAAATGGCATCCTCGAAACAGGATAATAGCAGGAGGGTTTGTTTATGAAGGGGATGTCTACAGAAGTGTGGGTGTAGGGGAACCCCAGTGGAGAGTGGCATTCAGCAGCCAAGACGATGATGCTCCTAGGCCCAAAGTGAAGGAAGCGAGTGGTTACCAGAACACAGAAGGACAGGGAGAGTCCTGCAAGGCTGGCTGCCTTGCAAGGAGCAGTAACTTTTAGCAGCACAAGGCGATCTTGCAGGGGGATAAATAATCTCTATCTCTTCCCTCCCTCCAATTTGTTGGGATTACCATTTGGACCAAAGCAAGTCAGAAGGCACAGAATTTCCATGAATGCAGCCAGCACAGATCAGCCTCCTGGGCAAGAGAGCAAGTTGAGAAAGGAGAACAGATCATCTTGAGGGGCAAATGGAAGATATCAGGCACACTCACTGAGTTGTTGCAAGAATCAAATTCCCTAATGAGCATAAAGGCATTCATAATCCGTGGAGGGCTACACACATCAGATGTTGGTATTTTGGTTGTTATTAGTAACTTCACTGAGCCATTTCTGATTTAAGAAGCAATCATTTAATACATAGGAGATTCCATGGAACTAAGAAGAATAAGGGCATCTTTCGGCCTTATTTCTGTAGTGAACTAATCTCTCCAATTCATTCAGCATCTATTGATTCTCAGCTTTCCAAAGATGAGAAAATTAGCATAATTAAATACCCAGGGCCAAAAAAACCATGGTAAGCTGCAGGGAAATCAGGAAGCTTACATAAAGCAGAGTAAGTATAGACATAAGCTATTTTTATTATTAATTGTAAGCATCTAGCACAGTTTCAGCCAATGTTTACTTTCTTAGGTCAAGGAGTAGCTATAACAATTTCACTGGGGATTCACACTTTTAGCTCTTTTTGGAAAGGTCCTAAGTGAGGTCTTATCAGAGTGGGATTTAGCAGTATTCAGTAGCAGGTAACATCCTCAACTGGTATCAGAGTGCTATAACAGGCAACGATGATGTGGGGGGGCTGGCCCTAGGAACAGTATCAAGGTTAATTAATTTAACTTGAAGTTTGGAAGATTATCAGACAGACACTGTCTCAGATGATTTCCCAGGCAAGTTTTTAAGGCCTCAAGAATATTCTATGATGACAAACCTGGAAATTATTGTTGACAGCATTTGAAGTGCAGGTTTTAAGTAACAGTATAACAGTTTGAATAGCTGTTGACAACATTTTTCTTGGTCCGTCATGCATTTTTAAGTTACAGGAACATTGTAAATTAGTGTGACCTGAACTAACTTCCTAGAGGAAGAGGTACATGAGTGATCCTGGACTAGACAACCCTTAGCCAAACTAGCAACTGACTAAAGATGTGTGAGTTCAGCTGGGACAAGAAGATCTGCCCAGCCCAGATAACCAAGCTGTAGAGTTAGTTGTCACCTAAATAAATGCATGTTGTTTTGAGCCAATAAGTTTTGGGTATTTTGTTATGATGCAAAATTAAATCTTTCCATGCTTTACTGAGGAATGCAGATGCAGTGAGAGTGAGGGAAGAAAAGAGAGGCAAGGAAGGTGAGAAAGAGAATGCAAGGTGGCACATTTAAGCTGGCCAGCTTTTAAATATTAGGTCAGCAAAAGGGACACCATCTGGAGAAATGTTATGGAGACACAGCATCTTGCCAAAGGGGAGGGAGGAAAAAACATACCTGCCAGCCCTTTTCCATATCCTCTCATTGTTCCAAGTTTGCTCCTTTCCTTTGGGCATTGAGTCCCCTCTCTCCTAGATTGTGTTGTACTCTTTCTGGTGGACATCCAAGGAAAAGCTCAATTTCAGGAAAGTAAAGGTGACAGCAGCTTGCTGGGTGAGTGTCATGTATTAATTACCAAAATGGCCTCTATTCTCCACCCTGCCTTATATCTTATATCCACGTACTTTGCAATGTGACTTTGCAACTCCAGCCTTTAAGTGACAGAATCTATTTCTCCATCCTTTGAATCACAGCTGGCCTTCCAACTTGCTTTGGTTTATAGAATGCAACAAAAGCAATTCTGTGCCAGTTCTGAAATTAGAACTCAAGGGCCTTGCATGCTTGGGCTGCTTCTCTTGGGATCCTTGCCTCTTCACGTGAACAAACCACATCTAGCCTGTTGGTTGCTGATCAGTCATTCCCACTTTGTCTCAGCCAACAGCGAGTCAACTGCAAGAAGCAGAACCACCTACTTGCTCTGCTTCTGACCACATATGCTTAAGGGCGTCTGGCCAGGACTAGAATAACCACCCAGCTGAGCCCAGCCTAAATTGCTGACCCACCAAATCTCGAGTTAAATACATGGTGGTTGTTTTAAGTCTCTAACCTTTGGGGCCATTTTTATGCAGCAATAACTGATAGAATGAGCTTACAAGTGGGTGCACTTGCAGAATCAAAACTTAAAAAGGTTCATAGTTTTAAAGATTACACAACACTCTAAGCAAGCAGATTGGCCTATGCCACTGTATCTTTGGACTGAAAGATGTTGCAAATTAGTTTTCCAATTAGTCAAGTTCCAACATGGTACGTTCTTAAGCGTCTTTATTTTTAAAAGTATTATGTGATACTGGCAAGCAGCCTTGAGTGCTTTTTGTACTGAAAATGTGTTAATAATCTGTTGCCTTGGTTTTCATTAATTATTGCCTGATTTCCTGTGCTGTGGGGTGGATTCTTTTTCATAATCAAACCTGATGGAAAAGTTCACTAAGATCTGTCATCCTGAACAATAGACATTTATTGCTGATCTATAGACAGAGATGTATTATTCTCCATATCCAGGCAAAACACATAGATTTTTGATTTCTTAGTTTCATTAACTATGACATGGATCTAATGGTAGCATAATCAGGAATGTGAATCATTATTGCTTCTTTCCTCTTTCTTGAGAACTGTGTGATGAGGTTGACTGTTCTGACCCCTGGCTAGGGGAGGAAGAGCACGTATGCCAGGACCAACTGAGGGCACTAACAGACCCTTAAAGCCTTTTTAAATTAGTTCTAAGTATATAGGTAAAGGCAGAAGAGTGATGCTATTGGCAGCTGTTCAGGAATGTAAGAATCAGAATCACCCCATAAAATAACAAAATATTTAAGTGGATTTTCTGTCCTCAGACATGGAACAAATTATACCTAAATGTTTTGCTGCTTTAGATTTTGCTCTGAGTCAGTTTCTCATCCTTGGCACCAGTGGCTTTTAGGGCCAGATAACTCTTTGTTGTGGGAGCTGCTCTGTGAATTGTAGGATGTTTAGCTTTACCCCTGGTCTCTACTCACTAGCTGCCAGCGGCACCTCCACCCAGTTGTGACCATCAAAAGTGTCTCCAGACATTGCCAAATGCCTCCCTGGGTGAGAGCCCCTGCTCCAAATGAATATATTTATGTGGTTTCTGGGGTTATTTTGTGATTCCTTGGGGTCTGTTGCAGAAAATGCTGAAGAAACCAAGTAAGTGAGACTCCAGGTTCCCCTACCACGCTTCAACCAAAGAAGCTCAAGTTTTACTGTTTCCTTTTAATAAATCAGGTTTTATTGTAAAATTTGTTTGAAATAGTGTCTGCTAACTCGAAAGTTTAAATACTCCCTCTAAATTTGGAGCATTGTTAGTACAAAGATACATATATTAGCCATTAAAATCACTTTTCTAGAAAAGAATCTCTATAAAGCATGCACAAGCCCGTTCTATCTCAACACTGTGATTATCCACTCTGTGAGTAAACTCTGGGCCATTACAGTCATAACCCAAGCTCTTTCCAGAAACGTGATTTGGAGTCAGTGTCTCCAGTACAACTTCTTAAGAATTTGCATTGCAATGCCCACTCTTGAAAGGAATGCTGCTGGTCAAAAAATGAGCTAACCAGAAGAGTTTGGCATAGTAACAGAACCTTCTACAACTGTTAACTTCTGTGTGCTATGGGAAAAAAATTCAAGCGTATCATCTTGACCTGACCCAGGAGAATTTAAATGTAGTGACTACAGTGACTGTAGTGAAAGTCAATCTTATTGTAACCACAGGACCCCCTTTCCAAATGAAATTTTATGCAGAATCCCAATATCCAAAACAGATAAAAGAACTTTTCCAAGGGAAGCGGAAAGCTATGATCCTAGAGGCTCAGCCAGCTCCTTAACCCAAGGTACCATCTTGGAATATAATTCTCCATGAGAAATACGGAAGCTAATGCTCTTTGTGAGCTTTCATCCATCCACAAACACTATAACCATTGGGTCACATATGGAGCTCACATCCATACTCTCAAGATGTTTATTCAATTTTCCATAGTTTCACAATTTTTTGTGAATTTTCCCATTTCTTCAAAAAAATTGAATGGTGTTCCCAGCAGAGCATATGTAATTAGTCAAACAGCATTTATTTAGTGGTGTGTGTATATATCTTTTTTTCACTTGGCAATATTCCAATTATAAAATCAACCTTTGTTTTTTATACTCAAAACAGCAAAAATCAAAATTTTTGATTGCCTAATTATTTTTATTGAGGTACAATTTTTTCACATAAAATGAAACACATTGTTCTTAAGTGTTAAGTTTGATGAGTTTTGGCAACAGAATATGGCTGTGAAACAACCAACCAAAACAAGATTATAGAACATTATCACCCCAGAAATTTCCCTCGTGTCCCTGTCCAGTCAATTTTCCTTTTCCCAGAAGCAACTGCTCTCTGACTTCTAGCACTGCAGATTAGTTTAGAATGTTCTAGACTTCATATGAATGGAATCCTGTAACATGTAGTCTTTTGTATCCATTTCTTTCACTGCTGCAATGTCTAAAATTCATTCGAGTTGTTGAGTATATCGGCAGTTCCTTTTTATTGATAAGTAAGTAGTACTGTGAGGCATGCATCCGTAAAAGGTTCTTTTCACACACTGCATGCAGGGCACATTTCAAGAATGCAAATCTCTACAGAAGTGGGATTTGGAGCAACTTTCATTCACATAATTCTTCATATGATTAACACCCACTTTAAATTAATCTAGCCTCAAGAGAGGGCTCTTACTTTTTAATTTGCCTTTGTTTGTCAAAAAGCATTTTAAAATCATGATTTAAAAATACACAGACACAGAACCTATGCTTGTAGCTTAGTAGTAAAGATTTTAGCAATTTACCATTGTCCTGGTAACATGATAATCAACTTTTTAAAATTTTTTATTTTGAAATACTTTCTAACTTGCAAGACAGTTACAAAAATAATACTAACCCCATATAGAGAACTCCAGCATATCCTCCCACCCACCCCAAAGATACCCAGGCCCACTGATTTTAACATTCGCTGTATTATATTTATCATTCTATCTATCTATCTATCTATCTATCTATCTATCTATCTATCTATCTATCTATAATCTATCATCTATCTGTATCTATCATTCATCTATCTATATCTATCTATCATCATCATCTATCTCTGTTTATCCATCCATCCATTTTCTGAACATTTGAGTGTAGGTTGTTTGCACCATTTTCCTTGAACACTTAATACTGCCATGTGCATTTCCTAAGGACAAGGATATTCACTTATGTAACTAACCTAAGTGCATTTATCAAGTTTAAGAAATTTAACATTGATACAAAGCTTACAGTCTATATTCCAATTTTTTATATGTCCCAATAATGTTCCTTTGAACCATTTGTCCTCTTTTGCTAGATCACATCCAGGATCATGTTTTGCATTTGACTGTCATTGTCTATTTAATTGCTCTTTCTTTTTTATTCATTGTGGGAACATATATACAACATCAACGTTCCCATTTCAGCCACTTACAAGCATACCACTGAGTGGGATTAATCGCATTCACAATACCACAGTACCCTCACCACCTTCCACTACTAAAACTTCCCCATCTCCACAAACAAAAACTCTATAGCTGTTATGCATTAACTCCCCATTCTCCCCACCCCCCTGCGCCTGGCAACCTGTATTCTAATTTCTGTCTTTATGAGCTTGCATATTCTCTAATATTTTCTTTATAGTTACCATGGGGCTTTAATTTTACATTCTAAGTCTCATTGCTTAGATACCAACTTAACTTCAATAATATATGCAAACTATGTTCTTATACCCTTCTCTCCCCCACCTTTGTGGAGTTCTTGTCAGAGATTATGGGTTTATATATTATGAGTTCCAAACCTTTGATTTATCATCACATTTTACGCATTTGCCTTTTAGATCCTGTAGGAAGGAAAAAGTAGAGTTACAAATCAAAATACAATAGTACTGGCATTTATTTTTACCCATGTTTCCCTCACCAGAGATCTTTATTTCTTCAAGTGGCTTCACTCTATTGTCTATTGTGCTTTCCTTTCAACCTGCAGAACTCCCTTTAGCATTTTTTATAGGGCCAGTGTAGTGGTGAACTCCCTCAGCTTTTGTTTATCTGGGCATGTCTTAATTCTTCTTCCATTTTTTAAAACAGTTTTTCCGTATAAAAACATCTTGGTTGGCAATTTTTTTGCTTTCAGCACTTTAAATATGTCATCCCACTGCCTTCTTGCCTCCATGGTTTCTTATGAGAAATGAGCACTTAATCTTATGGCGGCTCCTTGTGTGTGACATGTTGCTTCTCTGTTGTGGCTTCCAGAATTCTCTCTTTATCCTTGGCATTGGACAGTTGACAACATGGCACAGTGTGGGTCTATTTGGGTTTATGCTGTTCGGAGTTCATTGAGCTTCATGGATGTGTATATTAGTGTTTTTCATTACATTCGGGAAGTTTCCAGCCATTATTTCTTTGAATATTCTCTCTGCCCCTTTCTCCCTGTCTTCTCCTTCTGGGACTTCCTCAGTGTGTATATTAGTACACTTGATGGTGCCCCACAGGTTCCTCAGGCTCCATTCACTTTTCTTCATTCTTTCTTCTTTCTGCTCCTCGGACTGGATATTTTCAATGGTCTTATCTTCAAGTTCACTGATTCTTTCTTCTGCCAGCTCCAATCTGCTGTTGAACCCCTCTAGAGAATTTTTAATTTCTGTTACTGTGGCCTTCAGCTCTGTTTGTTCCTTTTAATAATTTCCATCTCTCTATTGGATTCTCTTTGTGTTCATCTATCATTTTCCTGATTTCCTTCAGTTCATTGTCTATGTTTTCCTTTAGCTTTTTGAGCATATTTAGGATCATTTTTAAAAAGTCTTTGTCTATTATGTCCCAGGACTGATCCTTCTCATTGATGGCTTCTTATGCTTTAATCTCCTCATTTGCCTGAGCCATCACTTTCTGTTTCTTTGTATGTTTTTTAAACTTTCAATACGTTAATGCCAGAATTTAGACTCTGAGGTGTCTGTTCCTTAAACTTTATCCAGTAGTGTTATGAAAGAGCTTTCCTTGATTGCCAGGAGCTAACAAAAAGAAAGAAGGAAAATAAGAATACACCTTGCCCAGTCTTTGCAGATTGACCTGTGCCAACCCTCTCCTTCAGGGCTTATCCATACAATGAGTTTGAAGAACAGCTCCAGGCCAAAGTGTAGGAGCCTCCCTGATCCTTTCTGCACATATGTCTTTTCTTGGGCATGCACATGTGGCCCTAGGAATGTCCCTTCTTCCCTAGGAAACAGTTTCTTCATGGTCCTGGGCCCTGCACTGTATGTCCTACAGCCAGCAATCCCTTGCTCCAGGCAGCCATGACTTGACTGCTGTCCTGCAGCATTCTGTGAGCTGCCTTCTATACCTAGGGCAAGTTGTAGGATGGTGAGTCCCTTGGGCCACCACCAGACAGATTGGGCCAGACCTACATGTTCCCAATATGTGTGTGAGGGTTACTCTGCTCCCTCCAGGCCAGGGACTGGGAGCCACACTGGTGGTGCAGAGACACACCAAGCCGGTAAGCAGTGGGGGAGGGGCCAGCCAGGGGGCCACCAAATGCTACTGCTTTTAAGGAGCCTATTGATTGGTTCAGTGTTCATCCATTTACTGCAGATTTTTAACTGTCTTCTGGAGCTTTGAGAAAGATGTTTTTGCTGGTAATTGCCAGTTGTTCAAAGCTTCTTTGGGGGGACAGAACCCTGAAGCATCTCACTCCACCATCTTGAACAACCATGTAAAAATAGCAACATAAAGGAAAAGAGTCAAATTCACAGCAGTTGGTCTTCAAAGCATTTTCCTTTTTCATGACAACACTTACGTGGGCTTAATCAAAAGCTATGCATAACGAGAAAAATCCTACCTACTCAAATTTTGGGGGTAAAATTTATTTTATTAATCACTTAGAACTGCTGTCAATTTCTTAGTGATAATACATGATGAATCAGCATAGGTTTATAGAAAATTCTGAGCTCTATTTGGGAGATGAGTAATTAACATAATCATTAAAGTTGGGAATGCCTACATATTTACATAGGTCTGTAGACCTCTTCATTTTAAGTCAGTTGCTCAATAAACATTTTGGTTACCTACTACGTTCCAGGCCCAAAGCTCACAAGTCAATAAAGATGAGTGAGTCCCGGTTAGTGATATTTATAACTATTATAATACGTATTATTTCTTATTCACATTTTTTCCTCTGTCCAACTAAGCAGATCTTATCAAAATAAATTAAACTAAATAGAAAGCAGTGGCCCAAGAGAAATTTAATATATATCCTCTTTCTTTTAAAACTCCTTCCTGCTTGTATTTTCAAGGAATCTGTGTAAGTTAAATACAGGGTGTGTTTTACATACAATGGAAGCACGTGGTGTTTCTCTCAGCATAACAGAATATAAAGAGGGATTACAAGGGAGAAAGATGGAAAAATTCAATATTGCTAGAGACAGCACAGATTTTGCAAGTTGGATAAAATTAGAGTAGAATATTTTCTAGAGCTTTTTAAAGGGTCTCTCTCTCTCTCTCTCTCTCTCTCTCTCGTAAAATGAAGGAACCAGTATGTTTGATTCTAATACCCAGAAAATGAGACTATCAGGTGCATTTTCAAAAGCTAACGAGCTGAAAGACAAACCTCTGCTTGTAAAAGCAGAATCCCATTTTTGTCTCTCCCTGAGAACATATATTTAATGAAATAGAGATTCATTCAATTCTTAATTATAAATAAATAGGTACCATTTCACTAAATTTTTTAAGATTTGAGAGCTTCTATATAATTTTCATTTTATTAGAAGAAATATTCTCCTCCTCACAAACAAATTCTTATTCTCCGTATTGTCAATATATGCATTATTACATATTGTCAACTTTCCACATAACTAAGAATAGGCTTGGAAAAAAGATATGAAGAAGCAATTTGTAATAGTTAACTATTTTTACCTTGCAAACCACCTAAAAACTTAGTAGTGTAGAACGAAAATCATTTACTATTCGGCAGGAGTCTGCAGGTGGGCTGGGTGGCTCTGCTGCTCTGGCCCAGGCCCAGCAGGGCTCCCGCGTGTGACTGTGGGCAGCTGCGGCTCAGCCGGGTCTGATGGTCTCAGGTGGCCTCTTCCACATGCCTGGGCCGTGGCTGCACCCCTTGAACCACGTCAGCTCTGCTCCACAGGAGTCTCATCCTCCAGGATGCTTGCTTAGATGTGTTATCATGGCAAAGACGAGGCGAAGAGTGGAAGTGGAAATGCACAAATGCTTTGGCAAACCTCTGCTTGACCCATTTTGATGTTGGAGCTGGCTCATATCAGCTTGTAAGAGCCAACTATTAAATTTTAAGGAATTTTTTTGAGTCAGTTGATGTCATTTTGGCTTGAAATCAGCCATGGTGGGCATATTTACCCAACAGAAGCTGGCAAAAACTACAAAACATGACTTTGATTCAAGGAAAATGGGGGCTGGGAGGAGGTGGATGTTAAACATTTACCAGCACACCACTGGTCCCTTCCGTGAAGTCAGTAGCTTGGCCGTCTTTTTCCTCATTTCCTCAGCATCTAGCATAGAGCTCTCACATAGTAGCCCTCAAGAAATATTTGTTGAATAAATGAATGAATTCATGAATTAATGGATATATAATGAATGAAGGAAAGAATGAACGACACATGAGCAATGGTGGAAAACCAGTCTAGATGACAGTGTTCTGATCCTTGGTCCTCTAATGTCTTTGACAGTCTTGTAAAGTTGAGGATCCTCAACCACTTGATACTAAAATGGACCTCAGCTTGTTCCAATGTATCCCTCTCACCTAATTAGGATCATCTCCTTTTGACTGGAACTTGAACCTATAGACCTGGGTACTATAATTACCTAATTTCCCTCTTATTCTGTTGGCACTCAAGTCCAAATCTTCTGTAGGAGACTCATGACCATCTAATCTCTTGTCCTAAATATTCCTTGAATCCTCTGTGGTCTCCGTCTCCACTGCTATCATCTCAGCCCTGGCCACTAGTGTGTCTTACCAGACATTTCAGTGCCCCCTAACTCATCTCTCCTCAACCACTATTGTCCCTCTTCTGTACATTCTCTACTTGGGAGCCAGAGTGGTCATGTTATACCTCCATCTACCACCCCAACACCCACTCATCCCCAGCCCACTTAAAGTGCTTCTCAGACTTCCTATCAGCACTCTCAAAGATGGCCAGCCTACCTGTCTAGCTCTTGAACTGTGCTCCTTTTGTTCCCGTTCCTGGGACCATCTTTCAAGTTCATATCTTGCCACACTTCCTCCCCTCACAGGCCTTTGAACATGTTATTTTCTCTGACTCTAATTGTCTTCCTCCATTTCCCCCCATTCCTCAGAAAACTGCTGCTACTCATCTTGCTTCATCTCGATTGACTCTGCCTTCCTGGATGGGTCAAATTGTAATTCTGTGCGCTCACAGCACCATATAGCAGTCTGTTTCTCAAAGCATTAACCACAGGTGCAGTTTTTAATGAGTGCATATGAGTATTTGATTACCCTTCATTCCACCCGCTGTAGCACTGCACTGCAAGAGTTGGGTGCAGAAACCAGACCTGGTTTTGCTCCCCATTATCTCCCCAGCAGCAAGTGCAATCTTTTTCTCTTGCTCTTTCTCTCACTTTTGCTCTCTCTCTAACTATATTTCAGATGAGATTAATTAAATGACAGAACACCCAAAGATCAACACAACTGGACTCTCAATTATAAGTGCTCTACAAGTGGAGAAAGATTGTTTCTTACATATCCTCATGGGACTACAAGACTATTTGAGAAGCAGGTCTCACTCATTTTTTTCTTACTCCATGTGTTTATTGTCTTTAGAATAAACATTCAATATATGCGAATATCATCCAATCGCAGCTCAGTCCACTGTTTTCTGGCTTGTGCCACCCTTATTACAATGAAATCTCTTTCTAAGTTCAGCAGAACCCCTATTTTCTAAGGCCATTGCTCTCTCTCATTTCTTATTCCTTATCACCTTTCTGCAGCATTTGACACCATTTTTTAGCCTCCATTTTGCCTTCCATGACATCAAACTACTCTCTGTCTTATCTGCAACCTCTCTCCAAAGTTCCCCACCCCTTTCTGGCTCTTTTCTCCCTGTGATAGTTCGGTTCTCCCCACAAGGAGACCCTGAGACAAGAATTTGAGTCCAGGTAGCTTATTTCAGAGGTGGTTCCAAGAAACAGTCATGTGGGGGAAATGAGATAGGGAAGGGAAGGAGCTAATAAACGGTGCATTATCAATAAACGATGCATCATCATTGGGGGCAATGGCGCTCAATCCCACCAGAGACTGGGAGAGACAGTGTAGGACACAGCTCCGAGCTGTCCCAACTGAGGGAAGAGGAGGCTGGAGTGTCTACCAAGCAACTCTCAGTCTTCCCCAGACAGCTCTTCCTGGGGCACTGACTCCACGGCAGAGAGGCATCAGGGACAGGGGCACTGAAAATGCCTGCTTCCTTGCCCTCCTCACTCTACACAGTCTCAACTGATGTAATCCAGTAAGGCCCCTGCCTTCCATTACCTTCGAGAACTTCCAGATCTTTGGCCCAGATTCTAGCCTTGCACTCTGAACCCTTATATTCTTCTGCTTGCTGAGACTCTGATTCGGGGGTCTTAGGGCATCTCAAAATCACCAAATCTGTCCCTCCTCCTCTGGTTAATGACACCCTCCCCTCTGTACCCTGTCCTGTTTGATGGAACTGTGACACCCTCACTCTTTCAGGCCAGAAACCTGACAATCACCTTGTAGTCCTCTCTCACCATCACTTCTCACGGTTACTCCGTTGTTAAGACCTGTCAAATCTAATTCTTGAAAGTTCTCGAATCCATCTCTTCCACTGCAACTGTTATTTTCTCAGTTCAGGTTCTCATCCTCTCTCACCTTGACTACTGCAATATTCTAGCTTGACCTCCTCCTGCTTTCAGTTCAAAATTCATCCAGCCCATGCTCCACACAGCAGGAAATGTAACTCTTTTAATGACACTTGGTTGTTGCAGTCATTTTTTTATTTAGAGAAGTTGTAGGTTTACCCAAAAATTATGCAGAAAATAGAGTTCCCATATCCACCCACTCACACACACACACACACACACGTGCAGTTTTCCCTATTTATTAACATGTTTCATTAGTATGGTGCCTTTGTTACAATCGATGAAACAATATTATGATAACTATACTCTTAATTATAGTCCATCGTTTACATTAGGGCTCACTAAAGTCTGTGCTTCCTACTAAGCTTTTCAAATAACTAGCTTTTGAATGTGCTCAATCTTCACTAGTTGCTGTTATTTCTATTGCTCAAAATTTCTTAGAGTTCTCTCATCGTAATATTTTCTTTTTCCATTTTTTACTGAAATTGCTCATTATTTTTTTATTTTCTTTATTTGAATACTCAGCTCACTATTTTCTTTTTACCCTTTTTGGTTTCTTGATACCTGTATTAAAGGTATAGGTTTTCCTTGAGCTACTGCTTTATGCCCCTCAGTTTTTTAGATATGATGCTTTGTTATCATTCATTTTTACATGATTGTTAGTTCATGTGTATTTTAGGTAGCAGAGTACTCACCTCTTAAATTCCTGGACACTGTGAAAGAATGACTTCTTCTTGGGGTAGATTAATGTGAGAACAAAGCAAAACAAAGAGAACATAAGAAATGGTGAAAGCTACAATTCCAATTTCTCTCATGAGTTTAAATGTAAGCACGTGTAAGAAGTCTATTCTTAATTCTCATCCCTGGAAAAGATAATTAGCAAGGAAGAAAAGAAGCTTTGGATGAATGAAGGATAAGTTAGTGACTCTTATTCATTAAATGGTAATGATGCTGTTTTCTGGGACTGCCACCTTGTTATGGATAAAATCCTGAGATAAACTATATGAGATCTCTTTCATATTTGGTGTTATTAAATAAGAGAATTAAAATTTATTTTATAAAATAATATCATTAGTTATTTATTACAATTACAGTAACCTTATCTGGTTTCATTTTATAAATGCTACACTGTTTTCCCTCCAATTAAAAAATTAAATTAAATTATGTACTGGCTGCCAAACTGATTTGTCTTTAGCATTTTATGCTTTCCTTTCCAATTAAATACACAGAGAAAGTTTGATCATGATATCCAGTTAAATTTAAGAAATTCTTTCTAATTTTTAATGCATGAATCACATCATTATTCTTAAAAACAGAGCACCAGACTGAACTATGCGTACACATACAGATGCACAAATAGACATTGCAAAGAAGTACCATGCTGTCTATATTTCTCCTGGCTTCAGAATAATTTCTAAGCTTTAGCTTTATTGAATGAGTATAAATTAAATAATGAGAAGCAGCATATTGACTTATTGTCTTTTTATAGTTTATGATAAAATTGGTATTTTTATCCTATTTTCCATAATATGCCTTAAAAGATGCATTCTATAAGATGGCTCTTTTGATATGCATCATAAGATGCCTAGTTGCATTGAAGAAGAATGTTCCATTTTTTCCCTACAGGTAAGATGGGTTTGGCTAATGGGACCCTACCCCATCAGGATGGCAGATGGGGATGCTTCATGGCTCCATGCCCTACAAAAGCTTGGAACCACTGGCAAGAACTGACAAACATCTTTCTAAAAGCTCCAGAAAACACTTAAGGGATTGCAGTAACAGGGCGAGCAGTGAATCAAGAAAAAGGCTACTTAAAAGTGGTAGGCAGCAGGATACAAAGTCAAGACTTGAACAATTTGCAATGGAGAAAGAGATTGGGAAATGAACCTCCATTAATTTAACTCTATCAATAAAGAAATAATTGCTAAGTAAAAAAAAAAAAAAAAGTGGTAGGATCTCCTGGTGCCCTGGCTGGCCCCACCCTATAACTCACTGGCTCAGCACAGAGCTGGCTGTGCTCCCATATGGATCCCTGGTCCCGGTTACAGAGGGAGCAGAGTAACCCTCACGCACATATTGACAGCATGTATGTCTGGCTCAGTCTGTCTGGTGGTGGTCTATAGGACAAGCCTTCCTGGATCCTGCTCTGTGTGTAGAAGGCAGCTCACAGAGTTCTACAGAACGCTGTGGATAAGCACTGAAGTTGTGCTGCCTGGGCAAGTGATCACTTGCTGTACGATTTATAGTATAATGCCTGGGACAGTGAAGAAACTGATTCCTAGGAAAGAGGGGACATTTTTTATCTGTGTAAATGGAGGAATTCCTAGCACCACACACACATGCCCAAAACAAGAGGCATGAACAGAAAGGGATCAGGGAGGCATGTACTCTTTGGCCTGGAGCTAGTCGTCAAACTCATTGTATGGATAAGCTCTGAAAGAGTGTAATCACACAGGCCAATCTTCAAAGACTGGGAAAAATGTTTCCTTTTCTTTCTTTGTTTCTCCTCCTTCTCCTTCTCCTTCTCCTTCTCCTTCTCTCCTGGCATCCAAGGTAAACTCTGCCATAATACTAAATAGATAAAATCTTAAGGAACAGATTCCTCAGAGTCTAAATTCCACTAAAATATCAAAATGTCTGGGTTTCAACAAAATATTACAAAACATACAAAGAAACAGGAAGTAATGAGAAAATGAGTAACGAGAAACAGGAAGTAAGAGAGAAAATTAAAGCATTAGAAACCACCAATGAGGAGGAACAGATCTGGGACATTCTAGACAAAGACTTTTTTAAAATGGTCTTAAATATGCTCAAAGAGCTAAAGGAAACATGGACAAAGAACTGAAGGAAATCAGGAAAATGATAAGTGAATAAAAAGAGAATATCAATAGAGAGATAGAAATTATTAAAAGGAACAAACAGAGCTGACGGCCACAGTAACAGAAATTAAAAATTCTCTAGAGGGGTTCAACAGCAGATTGGAGCTGGCAGAAGAAAGAATCAGTGAACTTGAAGATAAGACCATTGAAAATATCCAGTCCGAGGAGCAGAAAGAAGAAAGAATGAAGAAAAGTGAACGGAGACTGAGGAACCTGTGGGGCACCATCAAGTGTACCAATATACACACTGTGGAAGTCCCAGAAGGAGAAGACAGGGAGAAAGGGGCAGAGAGAATATTCAAAGAAATAATGGCTGGAAACTTCCCAAATTTAATGAAAAACACGAATATACACATCCAAGAAGCTCAATGAACTCCAAACAGGATAAACTCAAATAGACCCATATTGTGCCATGTTGTAAACAAACTGTCCAATGCTAAGAATCAAGAGAGAATTCTGAAAGCTGCAAGAGAGAAGCAACATGTCACAACACAAGGGAGCCTCAATAAGATTAAGTGATTTCTCATAGGAAATCATGGAGGCAAGAAGGCAGTGGGATGACATATTTAAAGTGCAGAAAGCCAAGAATTTTGTATCCAGCAAAACGGTTTTTCAAAAATGGGGGTAGAATTAAGACATGCCCAGATAGTTTTTGGGGTAACTACAAAGAAAAAAGAGAACACAAAAGAGAACACAAAAGAGACAGAAAATAGAGACAGGTTACTAGGGGTAGGAGGCAGAGCCATTGGTTGCTAATGTAAAATGAATGTAGGGTTTTTGTTTATGATGATAGGAGAGCTCTAATCACGGATGGTGGAGAGGGTACTGCAACATTGTAAATGTGATAAATCCAGCTGAAGGGTATGCTTGGGAGTGGTTGGGAGGGGGACATTTATGATGTATATATGTTTCCACAATTTTAAAAATGAAGAAAGAAAGAAATTAAAGAGATAATGACAATTAAATGCAATACATGACACTGGATGGGATCTAAGAAGGAAGGAGGAAAGACTCAAAGGGACGTTATTGGGACATAAGAAAAAATTGGAAAATAGACGGTAAGCTTTATATCAACATTAAGTTTCTTGAACTTAATAACTGCACTTAAGGTGACTACATAGGTGAATATCCTTGATCACAGGAAATGTACATGGAAGTATTTATAATGTGTGCAATCTCCTCTCAAATGTTCAGAAAATAGATAAGATAGATCACTGATTGATAGATCGATAGATAGATGATAGAATGATACTGCAGAGGTGGAAAAATGTTAGCATTGGTGGATCTGGGTATTTTGGGGGTATGTTGGAATCCTCTGTATAGAGTTTATATTATTTTTGCAAATGTCCTATAAGTATGAATTGGTTTAAAAATAGAAAGTTAATAAAAATGAGGTATGTCTGCCAATTCAATCACTTAGGGGACTTTTCCATCAATTGATCTATAGCTCTGAGATTTTGACCAAATATGTATATACATATATATATGTGTATTTAAGGCATGTAATGTTTTTAAGGCATTTTATAAAAACATTTCCTTGGCAATTATGTATAGAGATTAGCAATGTTTTGATCTTCCTAGTCTTTTGAGAGTATGTATATATTGGGCTGTATAAGATATCTCTAGTTGAAGAGTATTTGATTGTCCTTGATAAATTATTCCCAATGATCATTTTTGCTGTTGCTCCCCAAAACTGAGATATTGTACAACTCCAGTAATTGGGGTAGAAATCATTTTACAAGCCTGGGAGTTTCCAGTTATAAGCTGTCAGCAAAACTGAAGGAGGGCTTAAGTTCATGGTTGATAGAATCATAAAATGATTTTAAAAATAGATCACAATGAGATTTTGGCATATATTGGAAAGTTCAAATAATTGATTACCATTGCTATGACAAAGCTCCTTCCAATCCTATCTACTTCTTTCCAAGAAAAAGCTTTCACAGTGATTATATCTACCAATAAGAATAGAAATAGAATCCATAATCAGTCCTATGTTATTTTAGCAGCAAAGAAATAATTATATCCTTTATAAATAACCACAAAATATATGACTTGGAAAATTCATTTGTTATCTCATTAAGAGATACATTTGAAATAAATTTTTACTTTGATATTAATATGTATCAAAAATTATAATAGATTTATATGGATTTTATCAATTGTATATTACTAATAATTACAATGTTATTTCAATACATTTTTAAACATTTCAATCTTTATGGTCATCTGTGGTAGGAAAATTAATTTCATTTTATTATATATATCTTTGATGCTTAGCTGAATGTGGAATGATCAATAAAAATCTTCAAGTATAAAACAAATTACTTTAGGATAAACTTCTGAGGGAGGACTGAAATAAAAAATTGAGTTTAAGCAATTAAAGAAATGATGTAAATTTTCTGACTATCCTGGGACAATTTGTTCTTTTTAAATGGATTTTTGTAAATGTAAAAATGCATTTGTATTGAGATTCCTTTGGATATATTTAAAACATGTGCACAGTTTTATTTTAAAATGCCATTATTTACGATAATTCAGTTATTATATCATCCGATTCAACTTAAAATGTTTGAGGAGATCTATAGATTTTCAAAAATTATTTTTGGGATTTGGAGGCAAAACATTTAGAGACCATTGTCCAAGGATGCCCCTTTTAGGGAAACAGCCCAGGTGGGCAGCGTCGGGGCATCCCAGCCACAACAGGGAAGGAGGCTTTGACCCAGGGTGGGCCATGGCCGAAGTCCAGGCAAATAACTGCACACTCACGGCCAGCACAGCTAATCACAGTTTTCATGGCTCTTCCCTAAAATGGCTCCTGCTATTAAGGAAAATTATCCTGAACTTTACCTTTTTCTATAATTCTAGATTATTCTCTAACAAGCCCATCTAAGCATCAACTGATGTTCTAGGGCAGTGCAGTCCAATAGAACTTTCTGTGATGATGGGGATTTTCTCTGAGAAGTTTAATAAAGTAGCCACACATACATCTCCTGAGCCCTCGAAATATGACTAGTGCAACTGAGGAACTGAATTTTTAACTTTAGGTAAGTTTAGTTTTTAATTTTAAATTTAAATAGCCATGGGAAGCAGATGTGGCTCATGTGGTTGGGCTCCCGCCTACCATATGGGAGGCCCTGGGTTCGGTTCCCGGGGCCTCCTGGTGAGGGCAAGCTGGCCCGCACCCGTGGAGGGCTGACGGCCTGCGCCTGCAGAGAGCTGGCACAGCAAGATGACACAACAAAGGGAGACAAGCAGACACAGAAAAAACGCACAGTGAATGGGCACAGAAAGCAAACAGCGAGCACAAGCGGCAAGGCGGGGGGCAAATAAATAAATAAAAATTTAAATAGCCACATGCAACTAGCAGCTACCTTATTGAATAGAGTAGCTCTAGCGTAATATATCTTCATTTGATTTACTGTTTACTATTGATTACGACAGGGACTCTACAAAGTTAAATGGTAACTGCTAGAAGACTGATAGGTGCGAATGATTTGTCCTGTACTACAGGGCAGTAAAACTCAATGCCGCACAGCTCACTATTGTTTCCCATCAGTGTCCCTCCCTCTTCCCCCTTCCTCAGAGGAAGCAGCATCCTGCAGCTTTTCTAGGAAACCATCTCTACCTGCTACTTTTAACCCCACACACACATGCTCTCCGTGACTTTGCTCCTTCCGTTATTTAACATTGATCAGGAAGTGCTACACAAAGCAATCAGCAAAGTTACAAAATAAGAGGTACAAAAATTCAAAATCAGAAAGCCAACCTATAACTGGTTTCAAATGATATGATTTCACACATGTAGCAAATAAGAAACTCAGCTAAAAACATTAATAGACATTGTCCTGACATGTCTTTTGTGGACCCCAGAAAATTATGTACTTAAGCTAACCCACTCCTGTGCCTGTAAACGCAGTGTAGTTGGGGCCTTTTGATTAGATTCAGTTAAGGGAACGTTGATGAGATCACCTTTTGATTAGATTGTTTTAGGGTTTTTGATTGGAGTATGTCAGGGAGGCATGACTCAGGTTGGTTCTCTGCCCTCTTGCTGGGTCTTCTGTAAACTGAAACACACAGAGAAGAGACACAGCGCATGAGAGTTCTGCCATTTTGACTCTGCCATGTGAGAGAGAGGACTGCAGGGTTGCCCACAGCTGCAGGACAGAGGAGCCCAGAGAGTCTTAAGATGATGATGCCCAGGGAGATACGCCTGACTGCCCACAGCTGAGCTCAGGGAGAAAGTGGAGCTGCCGAGACTGAGAGAGGGGCCCAGAAAGAGACAAGCCATATGTCTGGTCACCCACAGGTGAGCTCCAGGAGACAGTGAGCTTACAGGGGAAGGCAGGGACCTCTGCAGCGATCGGCTGCCATCTTGCCTTGCCGTGTGGCAGGACACCAGGATCACCAGTAGCTAGCTGACTTTGGCGAGACAGCATCTCTAATGGTGCATGATTTGAACATTTCCCAGCCTTGACACTGTAAGATTTTCTCCTAATAAAATTCCCATTATAAAAGCCAATACATTTCTGGTATATTGCAATGGCAACCCTTTAGCAAACTAAGACAAACATAGTGAGAAAGCTCAGTCAACTGGATGGTTATGAGATAAATATACAAAATCGGTGTGTGTGTGTATGTTGTGTGTTTGTGTACATTTCCTCTTCTGGTTAGACACTCCTTTATCAAATTTTCATATACTTTTGAAATAAGTATTCATCAATTTCCTCAATATTATCTATTTATTATTCAGTTATTATATTTCATTATTTAATTTTGGCTTCTTGATGCATTCCAGACCACAAGAATTGAGTTTAAATCTCCCATTACAAGTGGGTCTTTTGAAATTTTCCTTACATTTCTTATGTGTTTGTTTTATGTATTTCAGGATGGTTTATCCACATATACACATTCATTCATGAGAATTATGTTTCTGATATAAAATAATGCTGCCTCAGGGGAGTGAATGTAGCTCAAGTGATTGAGCGCCTGCTTCCCATGTACAAGGTCCTGGGTTCGATCTCTGGTACCTCCTAAAAACAAAACAAAGAAACGAAAAAAATCAACTCTCATTGGGGAATGGATGTAGCTCAGTGGTTGAGCGCCTGCTTCCCATATACGAGGTCCTGGATTCAATCCCCAGTACCTCCTTTAAAAAATGCTGTCTCATTCTATAATTTTTATCATGAATTCTACTTTCCTGATATTAAAATCCATTTCTTTCTTTTGTTTGCCTTTGTTAATAGGTATTTACCCACCTATTTGCATCCATTAATACAAGGATCTTTCAAGATTAGAAAAGCTATTTCTGTAGTTATCTTAATTTCTAGATTAAAAGGGAAAACAACTCACCACCTTGATAATTATCAGATTTTGATAAAACAGTACCCTTTCTGTCTTCCTCACTCTCACACTCAATTTTTAGTCAACTAGAAGTGAGATTGTGAGATTGCATGTCAGAACTGCCGGCAAGTAAATGTCATGTATGTTTTCAGAGAGGAAAATGAGGCTTGGAGTTGTTTTGGGGGGAAAGATAGTTGAGAATTTGGGTAAGAACAAAGGCAGAATGAATCGTTCTTCAATAGACATCTTATTGAAGAAGCCCACAGTTCCTTATTGAAACTGGGAAGAAAAGGAAAACTGTTTAAATGGCCAGAGATGATGTCTGTGAGACCAAGTCTAAGGGGGCATGCAGAAAATCAGAGAAGGACCTACAATAGACAGGCACAGTCCCTCTTCAGAAGAACAATGAGTTCTACTCACCATCTATAAAGCTCTAGCACAGGCATTGGCAAACTGTTTCTGCAAAGAGCCAGAGAGTAAATAATTTTGGCTTTGCAGGCCCTACGGTCTCTGTCACAACCTCCCAACTCTGCCCTTGTTGTGCAAAAGCAGCCATAGAAAATCTGTAGCAAATGATCATAGCTGTGTTCCAATAAAACTTTATTTACAAAAACAGGTGATGGGTTGGATTTTGCCTGTGGGCCATAAGTTGTCATCCACTGCTCTAGAAGAAATCTCTTTGACACTGATTGTCATCAAAGAATAAGAAGCAACCCTCAAGACACTCCTGGAATTGAAGATTCAAGTGAATAAAATGAACAAGGATAATTTTGCAGCATGAGGAAAAATAAGAAGACTCCAGAAAAAGCAGAAATTGAATCAAATGCTGGGAGAAAGCCCACTTGTTGTTTTGGGAAACTTAGGAAACAGAATGTAAAATGCAAAAGAAAACAAATAAAACAAAACCAATCAAACAGTACAAGGTACTGGAAAACCAGAAGTCTGTGGAAATAGTACAAGTATTTTAAAGGAAAGTGAAAAATACCCTTAAGAAAGCTAAACTCAGTCAAGAAAAGATGAAGTTGGACTTTTAGGTGGTTCAAGAGAAAAAAATTAAGATTTAAGGAGAGCATGGCATGAAGGGAACACAGAGCTGATTGAACCAAATTACAGTTTGTGGTAGGGGGCAGCACTAGAGGCTGCCTTTCCCTGGACCCACAAATATATTCTGTGTTCAGCGCCGGGGGGGTCAGCCTGGTGGGATGAAGCACAATCTCCGTAGATAAGGGGCCTGTCGGTGCGTTCCCTATTGTCCCCAGCATTTGTAAATATTCACAGGAGGCAGCCCGATGAAGGTGGGCTCACACCCCAGTGCTCCATCTGTCCCTGGCATGGCGGGAGTAGGGCTCCTCCACCAGGGCACACACTCAAGAGAGGGGTACAGGGTCACAGATTGAGACCCGCTGGCCACAGGGAGCCAATGGCCACTGTGAGGCTGACGTCCCTCTGTTGTGCCGTCCAGGGCTGTGGGCATCGTGCTCCTACTGGCAACCCTGACATCTGCAAACTACGGAGTGGGTGTGTTCCCCTAGGACTGGGTGGCAGGCATTGCTACACTCTTGCCACCCTGCACATGGTGACACTCCACTCCTGGAGGTGGCAATAGATGTCTTTCTTTCTGGCGGAAAAGTTTATTATAAAATTCAGAAAGATCTAGAGGAAATCGTTGTTTACCAAAAAATGAATTTGGAGTTTTGAATAATTGCACTGGGCAGCTGAAGTAACTGGCAAATCACAGGGTAAGAAGATAAGATAAATCAGAGATGACAAATGATGTGTATCTCCTGGATATAATCTTTGTTAACAATAGGTGGAAAAAGAGGGAGGCCATTTCCCATCCAAACTGAGTGACGAGGTATCAGCCAGGTGAGAGCTGGGGATACAAATAAAGGTGAGAGCCGTTCACTGCATTCAACAAAGCTCCACTGGAAAATGAATGCAAAACCTTGCAGCACAAGCAGGGATCCTTAAAGAACAGAAACACGTGGATTCAAAAGAGAATAAGTGGAAAGAGAAAGGGCAGAAGCAATCAGCTGTGGAAGCGATGGAAACTTAAAGGCAGAGAATTCAAGAAATAGAGGAAGAATTACAGCAAAGAGATATCCTATACAATCCACATGCAATTCATGAGAAGCTCATCACTGCTTAAGACCAAAATTAATGCCACTGCATAAGAGGAATGCTTCAAAAACCAGGGACTCTAAATCCAAATCCCAGGAAGACTTGACCCTGAAACATCCCAAAAGCCATTTTCTAAATCAGTGGGCAAACTATGGATTGCATCAGAACCACCTACAGGGCTTTTTAAGACCCTTAAACGTTGCTGGGCCCCATCCCTGAGTTTCTGCTGCAGTAGATCTAGGGTGGGGCCTAAGAATGTGCATTTCACAAGTTCTCTAGGGACACTGATGCTGCTGGACTGAGGACCGCACTTTGAGAACCACTGCTCTAAACCAGTCCTAGAGACATATTAGAATTGCCTGGGCAGACCTAAAATAAGTCAGAATCCCTGTAGGTGGTACGCAGGTATTGGTATTTTTAAAAGCATCTCATGTGATTACAATCCACAACCAGGGTTGAGAACCACTGCATTTAGCCAAGGCGGGTCGTTTCACCAGCTCGCTGAAATTGGAAACATATTACCTCTCATCCCTATTGAGATTTACTCGCCATTGACATTTCTCTTTTCTCTTAATGGATGAGATTTATCCAGAAATGAATGAGTCCAGAGCATGAGCCTCCACTGACTCTTAGGGAGTCATCTGATCGATAGATGGAATAGTAACTGGCTCTGATTTGGGTCCTGGTGAAGCTTCCACCCAAAGCCTGGGGAACTTACCTGTCTTCACTCTTCCCTCCACCTCTGGGTGTTGCTGTGCATTCCTTTCCAGACTCACCTTGGTTTTCACCTGGAATAAGGAATTTGCCGCCTTCTGGCTTTTTAAAAGTTAAACTTGGACACCCAAGTTTTAGATACTCTCTTGGTTCAAGAAAGAACATTTCTTCTGGTTTCAGATCACCTCTACTTTCACCCCCAACCAAATGCAAGTGATTCTTGTAAGAGCAAATACAAATTAATAATAATAAAGGATTTAATTCTCCCTGTCGAATGTAAAGGAAGAAGAGACTTCCTCCTACCTCCATCTTTCTTTGCATTTACTTTAGAAAACCTGTAATTGTAAATTCTCTATTTTCTTTGTCCTTTTAAAAGGTACCCTATCTCCCAATTTCCTGGGAAGAAATTAACATAAGTTTCAGGGGGCTCCTGGGTCCAAATTGAAAACCCACCTCCGAAATATCTTGAGGATGTGTATGTAATGAGTTTTATCTGCGTAACCACATAAAAAGGGTGAACTCTCTGTGTTTGCAATCTCTTTGTGGATTTCCTGTGATGCCTCACATTCTGGTTTAATGTTATTCAATAACAAAATTGAAGCCACCAGAACAGGGTTCATTAACCTTTACTCACTATTGTAACTGGGTACTTCCTTGACCTCCTCTATAGCCTCCCTGTAACCTGAGCCCCTTAGAGCCAATCTACCCCAGCCCCAACTAATTCCAACCAGTTCTTCCAAGCACCCCAAGACTGCACTTTTGCACTCCCTACTAACTGTGCTGAAAGTAACCGAATGATGTCTGCCCTGCTAAAACTTCACTCATTCATCATGCTAAAGATGCCGCTTTCTGGCTGTGCAATGTGAGTTAGCATGATGCCCATCTGTGCATGCTTCCCACTATCATGCCTGCACTGTAATCCTTCCCTTGTCTGATTGAATGATTTTATAAACAACCAATCAGAATATACCACCCCAAAGTCCATCACTGTCACCAACTCCCTTTGTTCCTCTCCCATAAAACTTCCCCAGGTTTTCAGGTTGGGGAGACTGATTTGAGCTCGCTCCTGTCTCCTTGTTTGGCTGTCTTGCAATAAAACTCTTTCTTTTCTCAAAATCCTTGTGTCACAGCATTGACTTCTCTGTGCATTGGGCAATGAGTCCACTACTTGGTAATAAAATTGTTTTCCATTCCCTCAACACACTCCAGTTCTACCTTTTGCAAGATCCTTTTCAGCCGCAGGGTTATCAGATGCCCAGCTACCCACCCCCATCATGCACTTGCACACAAGCATACACCTCTTCCTCTCAAAGCAGTGGAAAGGACAAGTCATAGGCCCCTCTCAAGCTTTTGGTCTAAGACAATGGATGGACTATTTGAACATTTCACTTGATTCAAAATCCAATATATTCTTTCATTTTTATTGAAGAAAAGTTTATATACAGAGCAATGCACAACTCTTTAAGTGTAAAATTTGATGAGTTTTGACAAATGTAACATCACCCATATCAAGATGTAGAGCATTTACATCATTTTAGATAGTTCCCTTGTGTGTCACTTCTGTCAATCTAATAGCAAACTCTGTTCTAATTTCTATCATCATATTTTAGTTTTGCCTGTTCTTGAACTTCATAAAAATTAAATCATACACAATGTACTTTTTTGTGTCTAGCTTTTTAGCTCAACATGACAGTGAATCCATTCATATTGTTGTATGTTTCAGTAGTTAATTCTTTTGTATTGCTGAGTAGCATACCAGTATATGAATATGCCATAATTTCTTTAACCATTTTTATGTTGATGGACATTTGAGTTATTTTCAGGTTTTGCCTGTTATCAATAAAGGGCTATGAAGACAAGTCTTTTTTGTGAACATGTTTTCATTTCTTTCTATAACTAATGTGCATTGGCTGTGTCATGCTATAAATGTTTAACTTTATATGAGACTTTTTTCCTAAAGTAATTGTGCCATATTATACTCCATACAGGAATATATGAGATCCATGCTCCACATTTTCACTAATACTTGGTGTGGTCAGTCTTTTTCATTTTAACTATTCTAGTAGTTTTGAAGTAGCAATGTTTACTATTTTTGCAGAATTTCTTTTTCAACTCGTGCTGACCTAAAATTGTCCATATTTTAGCCAAATAATTTAAGTCTGAGATTTGTATTCAATTTTTAAAAAAAAATTGCTGTAGAGTAAAACTTCTGAGCTGCAGTCTCCTTTTATAACATGACCTGTTCTATTTATAATTTTTTAGATTTTATGGTTTTAATGATTTACAATGTTATGGAAATAATTGCATTTTCAATAAAAAAGAATTGAAATTATCAGGAAACTAGTATGGGCTAGAAGAGAAATTTGGAATATAGAGTGTGGAAGGACTTGATTTAGGGTTAGAACTGTCAACTGAGAGAAAACAAAGCTACAAGGCAATAAAGGCATTTCTTTGGGGTCTTAGAAGTATGATTCCAGGAGCACAGATTCGGGTAGCAGCCCACGGCGTTTCCAGGCAAGGGATTTTAAAGGAGAAGAATGCACAAGCTGTTTGGGACTGTCTTTCAGCTTAGATAACTGAGCTCTTTATCTTGTGGGGTCTTTAGGGCTCAGGAACACTGCTGCCTTAGGCTTTGCACACGGTGGCAGTTTGTGGTATTTGCACTAGAGTAACTTCCAGAATGACCTTCTGACTTGATCTGAAATTTCTGAGCCACAAAAATTCTATTTTGTTTTATTTCTTTTCACAGCACTTGCGTAAGAAGCTGAAGTTTAAGGAAGGTTATGATATCCTAGACCAGTGCTTTATAAACCCCTGTTCTGAGAACAACTTGCATTTGGAAGACAATTCAGTTACAGCTGCTTCTCCATTGAAACAAAAGGAAGTGTTACTTTATCATTAGACGAAGACTTAAATTGTTGCTTCTGTTTGGTTTTTGCAACACATGCCTTTTATTTTCTTTTTTTTGTCTTTTTAATAATTTTTGGAGTGATAGAAATTAAGAAATTTTTTCTTCTTTGGAATATTGCTTAAAATAATTGCTCCAAATGTTTGGGAAAAACTGCTGTGCATAATCTATGTGATTATAAAGCTTCAGTTGGTGTCAGAACTTAGTAAAAACACAAAGACCCAGGCTCTGTACTACTTTAAGAAGTCTAGTCACGTGTGTGCTTTATTAGTTCTCCAGGTGATTCTGAGACACACATCACAGCTCCAGGACACACTGGAACTAAAAATAGGGCTTATAAAAATAGGTGCAGTTGTCAGTAATGACCAACAGGTGGCTCACTTGGTCACAACACTGTTGGGTGAAACAGGAGTCTATTTGCATATGCCAGCATTTCCAAAGAAATAAATAGCAAGAGGAAATAAAGACCACATTTATATTTGTACAATAATTAAAACTCCCTTTATTGTTTAATGCCTTTGAACTTGTGACTCCTAACAAGTCTTCCAGACAGACATGTAAGAGCTTCCAGTCTTGAATCTGAAAATATTGCTTTTGAATTTTTTGTTATTCTGTATTCCTTCCTAAGAAAAATTCAGTTGTGTCACATGATCAAGAAAATGCTTCATACGTTATACTGCACCTGACTTTGCCAAAAGGTGAGGAAGTGATTCATTTTCCTCTGGTTTTGGCTCACTGGGGTAGATAACTGTCAAAGTTTGAACTGGAGATTACTTTTAAATATTTAAAGGCTGCCTCTTAGACCTGGGATTTATTATAGTTGAACAATTGCAGTGATTCTGGTTGCAATGTTAGCTTGCTCTGCATTTACTGGAAAGAACATGCTATTTGGAAGTATATGGAGTATTCGTTCTGGGTGACAGGTAGGCAGTGAATACTTCATTTAAAATGCTCCCAGCCAAGGTGGCATGTTCCAAAGCAGGGCAGTGATTTCCCAGATCTGTGCGTGTAAGTAGAGTTTAAATGTCCAGCTCAGCTTGGATTTGTTCCATGTACTCCTAGTTTCCAAGTAGAGGGTTCCAAATAAACCTGAGACATAGACTTCATTTATTCAATGGTTAGATTGGATTTGAAGCAGACAAGTGGTCCAGTTGCTACTGTGGTATGATATTCATCACATGTGTAATTGATCATTCCATGCTTGTCTTTTTCAATGCCCCACCCTCATTGCCCAGTATAATGCCGGGTGCACGGTGGAGACATGATAAATATTTGCTCAATTATGTGATGAATATGCTTAGAGAAGTTATCACAGGTCACTAAGTGAACAGAAAGCACAGGTATGTAATTCAAACAGGGGAGAAGGAACTTGGAGATCTTCCTTTGGATTAGTTTCCTTTGATTGAACATGTTTACAGGGTAATCTCTTGCATTTTGGGTTTTTGAAGCAGGAACTGACACCCCCTGCCCATATTCCTTCCCCCTCTTCCCTCAGCACTCACTTTAATGTTACAGACATCTACTGGGAACACCCAAGACTCACTTCCTGCAGTCTCTTCCTGGCCTTGGGAGCCTGAGATGCCCTGGAAGCAGCAATCAACCAGTGACTTCCCGGAGTTGGTGGATGAACACCCAGCTTCCTCACTTTACACCTGAGGAAACCCTGAAGTTATTGTCCACCGTCTCTTAGAGTTCCCCGGAGGGACTGAACTCTAGTTGCCCACAGTGATAACTTGCTTGATAACACACCTGTAACTTGATTCTTTCCACTCTCTATTTCGCTTCCCCCTTTACAACCAGTGCTTGCTAGCATCACCTCCCAAGTGAAAAACTTGCCCTCAAGCCGTTGTCTTAGAGTTTGGTTCCGAGGGAACCCAACACAAGGACAAATACTAGCTCTCCATGGGTCAGATGGGTCAGAGGTGAGGTTTTGGCCACAAAGGTACAAACACGGAAGCTGAGAGATCTTGAGGTTATCAATTGTTTGCAATTGATGGGACACAGGATACACAGGTTGGAAGTGATGGCGAAGGTCCTGTATACTAATCTAAAGAACATGCATTTTATTTTAAAGGCAGTGAGGATCTACTGAATGACTGTAAGAAGGAGAGAAAGGGAGCATGTGTGGACTAGCTGTGAGGTACATTCAAGTGTAGATGAGGCTTCAAAAGTGAATGACATCACCTAGGTCAAGCGGGCACCCCTTGAGAATGTGATAAAAGTTACAAACTTCTCAACATAAAAATGCATATAAACAAATATATACAATTTTGCAAAGGAATTTCCAGGTGTTCACAGGCCCTCCCATACCTCCCCTAAAACATAGGCATGGACCTGCTCAAGATTTATAGAGGCGTGGTTAAGAATTCCAAATGTTGAATGGGAAGACAAGGGGGCTTGAGGAATTGAAGGCTTGGGAAAAATAACATTTAAGGTGTAAACAGGAATAAAGAGAGCAGAATAAAAAGCTGTCTTCAGGATAGGAAAAGACTCAAAACAGAGCTTTGTAGGAAAATCCAAAGGATGCTCTTGTTAAACTACTTTTGTTGAGTAGGAGATTTTGGAGAGAAAGCCTCAGAGAGCCCATAGAATTGCTCCCAGTTTTCCCATTTTTTTAGCTGTCCACTCAGGGGGGAAAAAAGGTAATTATCAATCAGGAAATATTCCATGGCAGAGGATGCAAAATGAAAGTTCCCAGGTGAAACTCAATTAATAAATGTATTGCTTGGTTCCCACAGTACTAGTAGTTTTTTGTTCATTTTTTAAGTTAGCTGTTAACATTCAAATGTGAGGAAATTTCACATACAATTTTTGATTTTTAGATTTTCTTGGGGAAAAAAAATCAAATCATACAGGCCAACACTCCCAACTAGTTTCTACATTCTTGTAGAACTGAATGGTTGTTGGCCCCATAGGATATTGTATGGGCTCTCCAGTTGGCCAGCACCCCATTTACTCATTTATATTACCTACCTGACCCCTATAAACTTGAAAAAAAAAATTTTTTTTTAAATATTTTTTTTGGAGGTACCAGGGATTGAACTCAGGACCTCGTACGTGCAAAGCAGGCACTCAACCACTGAGCTACACCCACTCCACCTCCTATGAACGTTTAATCTTTGAATCTTTGGTTTCTTACAGTACATTTTCAAATCTCAACACCCACCCCCAATATTCATTCATTCATTGTTACTCATTAGCATTTATCGAATGCCTGATGTATGCTAGGAACCATGCCAAATACTGGGAATAGAAAGACAAACAGGACAGTTCTTGACCCCAGGCTATTTACAGAATAGTCAATAGAAGTAAAAAAAAAAAAATTAGACTTAGAAAAATCTCAGTTATCATTTGTACAGTACCAAAAGGATCCCAGGGCACTATTTTTTGAATTATTATGCTTTGATCACACAATTGAAAGATCTGTCCTCTCCTGATAAGTCATTACTCTTTCACAAGTTGGGTCAATTATTCATTTTTTCAGGTGTGGAACAAAAAGGAGTTTGAATACTAATGGAAAAGATGAAGGTCTAAGAATGGGGAATTGGGAGAGAACACTACAAAAGGCCAGCAGGAGATTTTTCTGGGTGAAAAAGAGAAAGGGGAGTGTAACAGAGGCTGTTGGGTCCCCCAGTGCCAGCCTGGAGCACGCATGTGCCAGTGTGCCCAGTGCCCAACTTCCATATTATTGGGCTGCCCTATTCTGCATCCTCAATGGGATCTGCCTGTACAGTAGGTTATGCCCCTCTCCCCCAAGGCAGCGGGACATCCTGCACCAGTGCCTGATAGACAAGAGGTACAAAGATCAGGTGAGAAGGATACAACTCACCCTTCAGGCTGAAGCCAGATTCCTTGCTCATCCTTTTTCCTCCACCCCTTTCCTGCTGAGAAATTTTCCTGTCTCTGGCTCTGCTTCTAGGGAATTTTGACTAAAATAAAACACAAAGACCAACAAAATATTCATTTCCAATCATCTCAACAGCTTAGGGTGTGATGAGATTTTGTCAACCTTAGAACAGAGTACAAAGACATCATAATGGCTGCATAATTTGTACATCACAAACTCAGAATTCAATTGTAGTTCTCTTTACAGACAACAGTGCTCTCTCCTAGAAGTATGTACATTTCTACATTGAGAAGGGGAAGTTACTTATTAACTTTAATTCCAATAGGAAATATTACCAGTCAATGTAGGCTTCTGAGGTGCTGCCTGTGAATGACAACGACAGGAAAGTTTCTGTGGCTAGGCAGATGGATTTTCATCCTGGGGATTATTATCTCTATTTCATTCATATGCCCATTAATCCAGTAGATGAAGGAAATGAAATAAAAAAGGAAAAATCTGCAAGATTATGGTTTTAAAAAGTAAGAGAAGTCTTTGCAAAAACTTTAGCAGCTGCCTCATCTTTCCTTCAGTTAATTTCAAACCTCTTCCTACTGCTCTCTCCATCTGCACTTACTTATCACACCACATAACACTGGAAGCAACTTTGCATTTCAAGAGGACTTGGAAGAATTAAGAATTTAGGAGTTTCAATTATTTGACCAAATGAATATCAGAATATCTCATCTGTTCCCCTCCCATCAGATGCACATCTGGGGTACACACCCATGCTCCCACATACACTAAAAAGGTACAGTCCCATTTTAACAGGGAAGTATCTGGGCTTCTGGCAGAATGGCATGAGAGCACAGCAAAAGGAAAACTGAAGAAAGGGCAAACTAGTTATTGTCTAGTTGGGAATGTTGGATAACAGCTGCCCAGGCAAGTCCACAGAAAGATTTTAAATGTATCCAACATAATGTAGAACCTCTTTGGATATGTATCAATCTTTTGTCACCAGGATATGTGTCCACTTCCAACCACATGACCAAACTAAACATAGTATCGTTAGGTGGTTAGGCAGTGAGGGAGTGAATTTCATCAACATCTCTCATCAGCTGTGGTAGGGTTAGACTGAGAGTGACAGAAAATCCAAAATGGCAGAAATACTTTCTATTTCTTTCTCCCTCGAATAACAGAAGTCTGGAGGTAGTAGTTTGGGACTGGAAGTGCAGCTTCAAGGTCAGCAGAGACCCAGGCTCTTCCTACTTTTTGGCTCTCCCATCCTAGTGTAGGGCTTTTATCCCCAAGGTCACCTGTGGTCCAAGATGGCTGCTGAAGTGTGATGCTATCAAGTGATCACTGAAAGCCTGAGGAAGGAAGAAAGAAGGATGAAAAGTGCTAATCTCAAAGTACTTTCCTTCTAGTAGTCTCAGATCCTTTTATGCATCTTCAAATTCTACACAGCACTTCTGTTTGCATCTCTCTGGTTACATCCTACTTGCATGGCCACATCTAGCTTCTGGTGAGGCTGGGGAAGGCCAGCTTTTTGCTAGATGCCTCACTGCACCAAAGGAAACGGGAGTTCTATTACAAGAGAAGAAATGGAGAATGGGTATTGGGTGGTGTGGTCGGTTGAATTACATACACCAATTCAGACATGTTCCTAATCTTTATCCACCTCCCTGTGCATATGAACTCATTGTAAATAGTATCTTTCGAAGATATTATTTTTAGTTAAGACCCAACTGAATGGGAGTGGGATTTAATCTGATTACTGGAAACCTTAGAAAGAGAAAGCCATGGGGAAGATATAAAAGCTGGCAGTCAGCGGGAAACTACAAGAGAAAGGAAAGGACAGGAAAGCCAAGGAACCCAAGGATCGCCAGCCAGTCAGAATGCTGCTGACCCAGGAGGAAGCCAGCCTTCCCGCCGCTGAAACCGTGAGCCAATAAAGCCCTGTGGTTTGAGCAAACACATTGTGTGGGCTTTGTCCCAGCAGCCTAGGCACTAAGACAGGTGGCAACTTAGTCTCTGCCATGCCTTAGGTGAGTTATATATCCTCTCTAAGCCTCAGTTTTCCATCTTTAAAATAGAGATAATAGAGTTAAGAGTATTGCGTGAAATAACACACATAAAGTCTGTGGTACAGTGCCTGACACGTGGTAAATGCTGGATTAACGTTAACTGGTATAATTGTCATCATTTCTATTCCTGACCTCTAAGAGTTAAACAAATTTCTAGGGGAGACAAGTCAAGCACAGGAAACATGGAAATAATAGTGAAATTTGGTCCAGGTGGGAAATAAATGAAGAACCCCAAGTGAGAACAGGCAAAACTATTTATTCAGAGTTTACCCTAGCAAGGGAGTCAGCCCCATCACTTCCATTTGGCAGAAACTTAAAGAGATTGGGAAAGCTTCATCGTGAAAAAAGGGAAGGCTTCCTCTGATGGAAGAGTGTTGACAAGAAAAATGTGGAGTGAGGCTAACTGGAAGCAGATCATCCTAAGTGATTGGGTAGGGGAGTATATTTGGCTTCTCTAGTTTAGCCCTAGTTTGGAAGTGGGGGCAAAAGTTAGGGAATCTAGCAGTTATTGACCAGTTGCTACAGAGGTTATGGTTTGGCTTCCTGGGCTATTTGCTGCAGAGGATGTGGGTCAAAGTTCTATTTTTATGTATCTTTCGGCCATTGTCCATATGTATATTCAGTCTATCAGAAGATTACCTCTCAAAATCAATAGGCAAATGAGTAACATAGATGTGATCAGGAAAATGGCCATGGGGCTTGGAGTGTCCAGGGAGGACCATGGGGACGGGGTCGTTTTCAGCATGTCCTGTGAGGTAGGTGGGAGTTAGAGGGAAGGGCGTTGGTGCCCTGAAGTGTCTTCAAAGGCACATTTCAGAAAATGCTTGTTCATGTTTGTAATTTAGCTTGCTGAGGCAATTCATTACCATTTTGCCATGGATGGTGGTCATTATGTTTACTTTCACGTCAGCTAGCAGCCATCCTGCAATGGGACAGGGAGGAAACTGTTCACTGCTACATGGGTGTCTTCATTTATTCTGCTCTGTGGAAGGAAGAAAAGAGAGGCAGCAAAGGAGCTCCACCCTAATGGGGAATTGCCGTGTGGAAAACAGTCATGAGAATGGCTCTTGGAATTCAGAACTCGTAATAAACAGCTGTGAGATCCCTTAAGCTGGCAAATGGTCTGGCTACAGCTAGAGCCGTGTGCCTCAAGGCAGGGACCCTGCCCCTGCAGCATCAGTATCACCTGGTAGTTGTTAGCGATGAGGATTCTCAGACTCCACCTACTGAATGAGAATCTACATTAAGGTTCCCTGGTGAGCCTAGTTTGGGAAATATGGGTATAAAGCACAACTCCTGCTCTCCAGAAGTTAATAATATTTGGGGAGAAATAAAGCTTAAATCCACTAGAAGCAGCAAGACAGTAAAGGCACAGAACATTTCAAGTGATTTGGGAATAACAAAGGATTTGGTGCCAAAGTGATCTGAACATTAAAACTAAGTGCCAACTTGAGAGAATTTCATTAAGAACTATTGCTTGTTACCTACTATCCCTACTTTTTTGGAGAACTGCACCACTGCCTTCTTCTGGTAATTTCTTCCACCCACTCCATGCATATTGTCCTCCTATTGTAATCAAAGAAAGTCTTTTCTCTCACATGTGTCAGTCCTCAGCCCTTGTTCATGAACATGGTTTGCTTACAATCCCAGTCGTGAGCCTGTCTTATTTTGTATCTCCTAGTTGATAGTCTTCTTGCCCCTATAAATTAAATTCCAGTGTTTTCCAGGATCGCTTATGCTATCATTCTATGCATTTTTGCTGCAATTTCAATTGCTCTTTTGGTTTAAATACCCACTTACAATCTACACCCAAAAGTCCAACCCTGACTAATCCCTGAGCCTTCAAGCATATTCATCAAATTTCCTCGGCATATAGCCACATGGCTGTCCAAAGGGCATCTTTTCCAAAATTTCTCAGTTGAATGCTTGCACCATTCCCTATCCCTGTCCCAGCAACTATGTCCACATTTTTATAACACAAAGTATTGAAATATAAATTGAGACTTACATAATTATAGATCTTACTCAACACCAAACCTTATGTTAATTCACAGGAAACAGTATCACCAGGCAAAGGTGAAACATTTCTTTCTTGGAGGAATCTGAGATAGTCAGAACAGCTCTCTCCATAGGTTGAATTTTGGTTTCATATTTAATGGACAAGATTTTTTCTGAGCAATACATGTGGGAAAACTTCATAAACAAGAACCATTTCCATTGTAGAAAAGCCCATTTTACATTCTGTTAATTACAGTTTATAGAGCTACCCACCATTCTCCAGCCATCTGTGCCTTATACATTCATAAACTCCAAGTTTGTATATAATAAGTAAGAGAGACCAGGCGTGTCTCATACTAAAAAATTAGATAAGGACTCCCTGAACTCTTTCCATTAATAAACACCATGTGTATGTTTACCAGGGGTCTAGTCTTCAAGTCTTTATCACATTTACAAGAAGATTTGAATGAGGTCATTCATTACTTCTAGATATCTCTAGTAAGGAGGGAATGGCTTAACAGGCCTGCTATTAATTTTTCCTGTCAACTATGAAATTTGCTTGAACTCCTACATTCCCTATTCATCATAATCAGTTTTATCAGTTCTCTAACCCAGAATCTAGGCCTCAACTGTCTTCTATTCTCCACCCATAGCCAATAAATCAGTATGACCTACATGCTTCATCTCTGTTGAAGCTAGCCTTCTTGTCTTCATTGCCATGTAGTTCAGGCTCTCATAATCTCGAAGCTAAATACTGTCATCATGTCTTGGCTTGTCTGTCCACCTCTAATCTCTTCCCCTCAAATTCATTGTCAACATGGTGTTCAAAATGATCTTTCTAAAATATATACTCGATCAATTGTTCAACAACTTCAGTGTTTCCTCTATGGTGAGCTATTGCTGCATAATAAACACACCATAAACTCAGGGGTTTCAAACAACAGTGATTTATGTTTATAGACTGTGAATCCTGAGGCCAGGTGACTTCGTTGGCTGGGTCTACTCTAACAAATTCCACAGACTGGCTGGCTTAAACAACAGGCATTTATTGTCTGACAGTTTTGGAGACTAGAAGTCCAAGATCAAGGTGCCAGCAGGCCACACTTTATCTGCTGTCTGAAGGGCTCTGGCACATGGCTGCTGTCTCCTTTGTCTCCTCCTCCCTCCTCCTGCTTATAGGGCTTTAGTCATGCTGGAACAAGGCTCAGCCTGATTCAGTTTGGCCTCATCCCTTTAAATAGGTTCATGCCCACAGGATTGAACATGTCTTTGTGGGGGACATGATCCAATCAACAACACAATAGATGGGCCAGGCTTGGCTGGGCTTGGCAGGTGTCAGCTGGGCATCTTGCTCTAGACTGGCTGAAATAGCCACTTAACTGGAGTAGTTTAGCTGAGGCAACTTTGCTCCATGTGTCTCTCAATCCCCTCTTTGGATCAGCAGCCTGGCTTAAGCACGTTCTCATGGCAATGATGGAAGTACAAATGCAAAAACTCAAATGTGGGAACCCATTTTGCATTTGTTCACATATTTCCCATTGGACAAAGCAAGCCATTGAGTTAGTACCTGAGCCCAGTATTGAGGTATATACAAGGAAAGGGCCAATAATGCAATCTAGCATAGATCCTAACTGCCAAAGGGAAAAAAATCCAAGCATAAAATGTATGTAGCCACTCCATGTGGAAGATTTGCCATTTCCACGTTTCTTCCTAGATAGTCGATGACTACTTCCACTGAGTGTTTCCTCTCCCTGACTAGGTATGTAAGTCTAGTCCTTAAAACATGCTATTGCAGTGTATGTACACGTCAGTCTCCTCAACAAGACTTGAAACTCATTGTGAGCATTCCCATGTTTCATTCATTTTTATATCCTCAGGCCCTGGTACAGGGCTGGGTACTGAAGTAGCTTTAACAAATATATGCATAGATCCCTGGATGAGACCAAGGAGTGGAAGGTGAGTCTGAGATTTAGCTCTAAGACCAAAAGACATTTCAGGACCTGAAGTTGTTCTATGAATTACAATACCATGTGTTGGAGAGGATGTGGAACATTGCTGTGGGAGTGTCAATTTGTTCAACCATTTTGGATTTTTAAAAATTGGCATTATCTTGAAAAGTGGAGAATCAGGTTTCCATATGACTCAACAATTCAACTCTTATATCTAAAAGAGGTTCTTCCACATGTGTGCGAGGAGAGATGAACACAAAAGTTCACGCAGCATTGTTGGAAAATATGGAAGGAAACTCAAATACCCAAAGACAGAGAAGCCATAAATGGAGATAAATCAACCCAAACTATATGAATGAATGGATGAATCTTAGGGACCCAATATTTAGTGAAAAATGCAAGTCTCAGAAGACAACATAGAACATGGTATCTTCTGAAAAAGTTCAAGAAAAGTAAAACTAAACACAATGCTGTTTAAACATACATCCATTTTTGATAAATCTTTATAAATTTTTAAAATTTTATATAAATTATCATTGCAAAGTTCAGGATGATGGTTACTTTTGGGGAGTCAGAAGATGGGAGAAGAAAGAAGCACAAAGGTAGAAGCAAGTGTTTGTTAATTCCTAGTTCTTGAATTGAGCAAAGTATCCAAGACTTTCTTTATATCATCCGTAAGTATATGAATAGATGAATAACGCATAGATGAATGAATAAAGGGGCTGTATGGATCAGTGATAACAACACATCACGAACTGAAAATTTCCTAAATTCCATCCATTCCGGCACCCGAGGTCAAATGAAAAAAAAAGTATATATAGAGAGAAAAGTTTCTTAAATTCATCATTAGTAACACTCACTACGCATATTTACTGAAATTCATCAGCAAACACCTCTCTCCCCACCTTCCATTTAAACATTCCTGATAGAATAGCCCCAGGCATTGAGTTAAGTCAGAGAAAGACTCTAAAACAGTTGCACTTTTCTGGAAACAGAAGGGAAATCCACTATATGGCCTTCTACCTTTTCATTTATTTCATGTGTGCAAGGTTTTGATCATTTTGAGCAAGTTAGGAAATAGTATGTGCTATGGATTGAAAAATAGGGTCTATAAACTACTTGGCTAAGAACTCTTTTGAGATTTGGAAATGGTGAGAGAAACTGAGAGCTGTCAGAAAGCCCATGTATTTTCAGAACTTTATTCCTTTAAAACTTCAGAAAATGTAATAGTTCAGGGATTTCACTCATAAAAATAAAAGTTCAGATGTCTCTCTCTGCCCATCTTCCCATGTTTCACTGGAATTATGAAAAGCAACTAGCCTAGTATAAAATCCAGTCAAATATTCAACCTCAGAGGACTTTTTTATAGTCAAAGGAGATTGGGGCGGGGGGACCCCATAAATATTTTAAATATTTACAATTTATCAGATGACATAAAGGTCAAAACATCTTAAGAAAATCCATCTTAATAAACTTCCCCTACCCCCACTAAATAAATGATCTTATTTTTATCTTATTACTAAGTTTGAATACTCTCAGCTTCTGGCCCCCATACCAGAAATTTATCTTTATCTATTTTCACACTCTCACACTTCCCTTCTCGTGCAGGGCATGGCCTAATTTGAGGCTAGTGCTCCACCTGTATTCTTGATTCATCTTTTTGCATCTCCACCGTGATCTTGCTCCACTGGTTGTAAGCAACCTTTCAGGTACTTTCAGCTTCTCCCTTTACAGACGGAGTTCTTTCCCACCTTTAATCAACTCCTTTCTTGAACCCGTGTCTGTCTTTAGTCACCATTTCTCTCTTGTCCCTTTGCAGCCAAGCACCTTGGAAAGAATAGTTTCTACTTTCTGTCCCCACATTTTTTACCTCACTCCTTTGAAACCCATTTCTCTCCAACTGTTCCCCTGAAAATGCTTTGTAAAATGTTACCCGTTTTCAAATTAAATGGACCATATTTCCTTATAATTATCTGCAACATTTATCATTACTCACCTTTCCAGCCTTCCTGAATAAAAGGGAGGAGAACGTTTCTGGTTCTCCTCCTGTGTCTCTGGCCATTCTCAGGACTCATTTCCCTTAAGTGCTTGGTTCTTCAAGATTCTGTTCTTGGACATTTTCTTTTCTCTTTCCTGAATCTATGCTGAGTGATCTCAGGCATCACAGTTCACCCACCACCTAAATGCCTAGACCCTTCTATTGCTCTGCAGGTACATAGGCCCAGCTGCCTAGAATGCTTCCCAACATGGATGTCCCACTGGCTTCTCAAAGCATCGTCTCTGTCCCCAAAGCTATTTCTCCTTTTGCATGTCCCATCTCAGTCAATGGCCCATAATCGACCAGGTCATCCAAGTTACACCCCTTGGGCTCATCCCATGCTCCTCCCCTTTTCCTCACCGCCAAGAGGTAAGAATCCCAAGGATTCAAGGACCTCAGTATCTCTCACATCTATTCTTTCCTTTCCATCCTACAGTGACCACCTTAAAGTCCTCATTACCCTTCTCACCTGAACTACTGCGATAGTCTCTAAGTGGGTCTCTTGAGTTCAATCTCATTTCCTTCCAGTCAAACCTGTGACTTGGTCAGCCTAACCTTTTAAAATATATGTCCAATCATACTACACCATAGAAAAAGCCATTTGATGGCTTCCCATTGCTAGAGAATAAAGCACCAACTCCTTTGATATGAGCTCCAAGACCCTCCCCATCACTTCCCACCCCCCAAGGCCTAAGCTGTTGCCACCCAGAACGCCTTGCAGGTCTCTAAATCCACGTGGTCTTCCCTCTGTCTGAAACATTCAGTTTGTCTGGCAAAGCTTATGCATTTATAGATCCCTAAACAAATATCACCCCCTCTATAAGTGCTTTCTGTACTTGCCAGGTAGAATTGAATGCACTCTCTTTTTTGTCCTTCTGTTCTCCAGATATATTTCTATCTTAGAATCTTCAGCTCTGCATGGACCAAGTTGATTGAATACCATCTACCTCTACTAAAATGTAAGTTTCTTCAGGAATTAGGTCTTACTAACTTTGATAGACCAAACACTTTAGCACACCATCTGTAACAGAGCAGATGCTCAGTAATTTTGTTTAAAGAATGCATTGCAAGGAAAAATATGTAGAAAGTTAAGTATGCTGACAAGCCATGCCATGGGATGCATCATATTGAAGGGTTTTACAGCATTGTCTATAGCAGGAGTGGGCAAACTATGGCCCATTGGCTAAATCCAGCCTGCTACCCAATTTTTCAAAGGTAAAGTTTTATTGGAACAAGACAGTTTTAATACAGTGAAGCAAGTCTGGCAAATATAATATATATTATTGGGGAAGCATATCATTTAATGTTTGCAATTGCCAAAAACAATTAGCAAGTTAATAAATTAGAAGTTGAGTTAGCTTTCTAATGTACTAAACATAGCATAATTAGTTAATCAACTTACAAAAGACCCTGTGCCATACCTGCAGATAGAATGAGGAAGTCATTGATCAAGTCAGGTTCTCCACATGATGAAGGATGTTCTAGTGCTTATAACTGCCTATGTTCAATGAAAGCAGACATGTTATTTAGACAAAATGCACAGCCATTGGATTTGTAAGGTTGTTTCTGCATTCTTAGTTTCTTAAGAGTTGGTTGCATTTAAATACCAACATTAAATGAAGGAACAAGAAAATGCTATGATTCCTTCTCCCCATAAAACTCACAGGTGTGTGCAGAATTGGGTTCTCCTGCTCTCTATGCTTACCACACCTGCACTCCTGGCAAGGAGGAGTTCTTCCGGCATAAATACACATCAGAGTTGTGCTATGAGAGGTAGTCACAGCAGGAGAAGTCTGTGTTGAGGTCTTCCATAAGGAAGAATACCTAGGGGCAAACAGAATTTGCCAGTGTGTTAGTCAGGGTTCTCGAGGGAAACAGGAGATATCTGTAAATATTATGAGATTTTATAAAATTGTCTCACGCAACTGTGGGGATGCACAAGTCAAAATTCTGTAGGGCAAGCTGCAAGCTGAGAACTCTGATGAAGGTTTTCGATGAATTCCCCAGGAGAAGCTGGCTGGCTGAATTAGAGATGGGAATTCTCTCTTCTGACTGCTGAAATCATCACTTCTACTTTTAAGGCATTCAACTGACTGGATGAGATTTCTCTCATTGCTGAAGGCAATCTCCTCAGTTGATTGTAAATATAATCATCCAAAGATGCAATCAAATTACTGATGATTTAAGTCCATGAAATGTCCTCACAATAACAATTAGGCCAGTGCTTGCTTGACCAAACAACTGGGTGCCATTACCTGGCCAAGTAGACCCATGAACCTAACTATCACAGCCAGTAAATACAGGAATGAAGTTGGACTCTAAGAGAGGTTGTGTTGAAAGAAATAGAGGGAGGGAGTCCAAGGGAGATAGGGAGAACTTCACTGGATGTTGCATGAAAGGGAACCTATGAGAAGTTTGCACCATCCTGCGGTGTCTGTGTATATTTGCGCTCAGCCATGATTAAGTACGGTTGGTTTAATTTGCTGAGAGACTTCTCCTGCCACCTTACTAGCCTTTGGGGAGCATAACAACAGAGTAGAAGTACACACACAAAATTCACTTAAAATTGGGGGTGGGGGAGGCTTATGGATCCAATGTTAATAACCCCTAATGTATGATTAAGCACACATGACCAGGAGTCAGGAGGTCTGAATTCCAATCCTGCCCCACCACCAGCTAGATGTTCAACTTCAGGCATATTCTTTCAAGTCTGTGCAGCTCTTAACTCTATAACTTCAGCATGCATACTGCTGTGTCACCACATATCATGACACTTGGGCATGATATTTAAACCCTTGTCTCAATATCTTTATCTAGTAAATGGGAATAGAGGTACTTTCCCTCTCATGGGGTTGTTTTGAGTGAAATACAGTTAAGAAAATGACAAGCACATGATGTATACCCGAGATAGGTGGGCTAATAGAAATGTGTAATGGCAACACATTTGTGAATCATAACTGAAGCTTTTGCCAGTGCTAAATACCCAACCCCAATTAGGAATCTGCTTCTATATTCAGTTTAGGGCTGGTGAATTTATGACAAATGATGCCTTTAGATGATGTGCAAAGCTGTTTAAGCACTATATGCTTAGAAAACTATGCAAAATAAGATGTTACAGGTCCTGCTACCAGAATATTGCATGTTTGATCAAAAATCTGATCAGATCATCTTAAACACCTAGTATGTATTTTTATTTTCACATAATGTTGTGCTCTCCTACTTAATTGTTGCAGATAGAAAGATAGATATGGAGAGAGAGATGACAGAGATACTTATATAGAGACATAACTTATACCACTTTATTTAATGTCCTTTTTTTTTTCTCAGCCAGGCAGAGAAATTGATAGTAGCTTGCATTTCTGCTGGGGGTTGGATTTTGTTCTGACATTTAGCGTGTGGTATTAGGTTAACCATTGCTGCACACACTCTGCCTCTTCTTTTATTCCCTGAGGCTGATGATCATGGAGCGTTGTTATTTCAAAGGCTTTAAAGGGATGAATAAATGAGCTCTTTTACGAAAAGCAGAACTACAGCCACAGCCTCGTGGCACTGGAGGAGACCCTGGCATCCTCCAGCGCAGCCTTCCCCGTTCCCAGAAGGGGGAGGACGGCAGGGTCACGTGATGGGTCTGCGTGCACACAGGTTTGGAAACAGAGCCAAGGCTGGAATCACGTTGCCAGGAATCTCGGCCCGGTTGGCACCTTCCGAGAACAATGGAGAGTTCATTCCTGGGTGAAGCTGAGCACCTTTTCTAGAGCACTCTCGGTGCTCCAAGGGGGAGAAAGCCACGGCAGCGGAAGTGACCGCCCCAGACCAAGTGGTCAGTGGAAGGGCTGGGCACCCTGTTCCCCGGGCTGTGAAGTCAAGGACAGCTACATTCCTCCTCCGCGCTCACTGGGAAGGTCTGTGACATTTTATTGTTGTCCTGCACCCTGTTACCTTGCATCCCGGGAGCCGTTGCAATGTAGTTCTTCATCCTTCAGCACCCAGCACCCACCTAACTCTGTGTTGGCACTTGCCCATTTTCTGGCTGCTCCCTTCTCAGACAGAACAGATTTTGTGGCCCTCAGCCTGCTTTAGGAACCCACAGGAAAACCCTGTGGTAAGGCCTTGTGCCACCTGTTGTGGTGGGACATGGTGGCATTTAGAGGGAGAAGCTCCTCAAATCAGAGCGCTAAGAGTTGAGGTGTCTGTTTCCCGAGAAGAGGAAACAATTGCCCATTCCACCACCTACTCCATCTTTTCGTTTCCCATATTGGAACGACGGATAGAGCAAGCAATGCCTGACAAGCTCTGGTATTACTCAAAGGAAGGGAAAATGACGAATCTCCTCGATGGGATGTGAAAAGAAAGCCATTTTAGAAGGGGAAGCCACAGCCAGATACCATGTTTGGAGAGTTTCTGGTAAAACTGCTTCCCACTTGGCCACGAGGCATTAATAGACGTGCCAGGGCCACAGTGAAGACAGGAGAAAGGGCAGTGAGACTCTTGCATGAAGGAGGTCCAGAGCCAGAGCACAACCTCACTGGCCGGGCGCTGAGGATCTGGACTGCGTGATGTTCAGGCTGCGGCGAGGCTGGTTCTCTGCTGTTCATGGAGAGCAGGGAAGCTAAAACAGGGGTCCTGGACGGGCAGCCTCAGCTTCACCCGGGAACTCGTTAGAAATGCAGATTCCCAGGCCTCATTCCAGCCCCACAGAAGCAGAACCTCTGAGGGTGGGACTGAGCAATCTGTTTTAGCACCAAGCCGCCTCCAGAGATTTTGATGTTCCGCTGAAATGTAGGAGCCATCAACGCAGAAAAACCTGTGATATGCTTTCCGAGACATAGGGGACCTCGTACCTCCCCTAAAATGCCAAATAAACGTGTTGATTCTTTTATATATTAACTTAACAGAGCATAAAGACTTAAAGCCATGCCATCAGGGGTGTGGTGAGGGAAAGAATAACCTGAGATAACACATGAACATATTGAAAATATCTGGTATAAGGTAGATCCTCAGTTAAAGTTAGTAAAGTCTACATCTAAAGCTTCACCTCTTCTGCCTTTTCCTACAGCTCAATCCAAATTGCAGCTTTGACCATTTTTAGGGCTAAAATAGAACAATGTATTCGTGATAAATTAACATCATGGTTTTCAACTTGATTAACACAAGGAAATTAAAAGTTCGTATCCTGGGGGCGTGGCCTAATGCGATAGCTTATGTCTCAGGCTAATGTAGATGACGGGGCGTTCCTCGTCCCTGCGGTTCAGGGACCCTGGGGACACAGTACCTTCAGCCTCAGAGTCCTCGGCCTCCAGACAGCAGAAAAGGAAAGAGGGTGCAGAAGCCCCACCTACTTCCTAAACATGACACCCATAGCTCACATTCCACACAGACACATCAGGGATAAGTGGGGCTGGGAAATATGGCAGCCCCCTCCCTGCCACAACTGCATGCCAGGGAAAGGGGAGCTTGAAGCTTTGCTGGATGGAAAGGCAGGGAGACTGGGGCAGGGCTCTGGAAAAAGGCTTGCAAGGCTAAGTAGGTCACAGAATAACAAGGCAGGGGTGGTGGGAGTGAAGGCTCTCACAGGCTAATGGAAAGGAGTTTCCATGTGGATGCCAAAACTAGAGACAAATCAAAGGATGTGAGGGAAGGGAGTGAAGCCATTAGGCTTGCATCCTGATAAAGAAGTTAATGGGAGGTGAACTTAACGTGCAACTAAAAGGACAGGTACCAAAATAGTGTATGCAAGATCAGGGGTGTGTGTGTGTGTGTGTGTGTGTGTGAGAGAGAGAGAGAGAGAGAGAGAGAGAGAGAGAGGGAAGAGAAGAAC
>JAQZBX010003029.1:0-12393 GCA_029593785.1 Cabassous unicinctus
CCCCCCCCCCCCAGATCATCCGGCATTGACCTAAGTAGAAGCATAGCCAAAGGCAATTGGAGGAAACAATACAGAACAAAATCCATGATTTGCAAAATAGCCTGAAGTGGGGTATCTTCTGTTATTTATTTTGCTTTTGTAATTGCTGAAGTTGAACACTATTTTAGAGTTATTTTACCGTCCAACTGACTCGTGTATCAAAATAACCTCAGAAGTTTAAAATGGAAGAGGAGAATAAAAAGGAAAAAGTGAAGGCACAGTTAAGCTCACCGCTATGAGGCCACCAGCTCTAGAAAGCAAACATCCGTTTGCTTCTCAGATCACAGAAACAGACTAACGGGAACCTCTTCCCATTTTATTTAAATTATCAGCTAACATTTTCTACCTGATATGAAAATTAACATTCAATATAGTGCTTTGTGGTACTTCCTAGAAATGTTTCTTTTGGTTGCTCACAGATAGGAATTACATTTTCTGTACCAGATATTAAGGACATGTGGTCTTATAAAAGACTCTCCATATAAATGAACTAACACATTTGGAAACAGTCTGACAAAGACAGAAAAAGTAAAGAATAGTGCTTCAGTGAGCCGCGTTTGGGAAAAAGAAATTAAACACATGGAGCGGGGCTGGTCACTCACTGTGCTGATATTTATTGAGCGGCTGTGATACACTGGGGATAGGGCCTCTGTCCCAAGAGCTTAAACTCTAGCCGGGAAGACAAGCAGGTGATTACCACTGTAGGAGCCCTCTGCTGGGGAAACCACGCTGTGAGGACTGACTGGGGGGGGCGGGGGAGCGTGAGAGAAGCACGGATGGGACATGCTGGAGGAGGGAGGTCTGAGCCACGTAGGAGTCAGGCCAGGAGCCAGGCTGAGGATGGGCTGAGGGTCTGGGGTGGAGGGACCTCTCAGGCAGAGGCAGCAAAGCCCCTGCCGTGTAAAATAATAATAAAAAGGACATGGAACATGAAGCGGTTAAAGGACAGAAACACAGGACGAACTTACAATAGGTGCTACTATCAGTTCTGGCACCTGTACAAGGCGAGCTGATGCCTCTGAAAACTGCAGCTCTGACTGTCCAATGCCACCCCTCATATCAGCCATCCTTGTTCCCTAGCTCACTGGCTGGATGGACTTCTGAGGCAGCTCCCAGTGACCCCACCTTCTGGGCTTGACACCTTTGGAACCCCTTCCCTTGAGTGTCCGCTGGCCTGGCAACTTGCTTCTAACCAACAGAGCACGGCGACCACGCCCACGGTTGGGTTACCCAGCTCGTGACTTCTGTCTTGCTAGGGAACGTCCCTACCGCCTTCCCAGCACGCTTTGGGCAAGCTGCCACACTGCCGCGGCCACTTGTGAAAGACCCGAGGACGGCCTCGGTCACCAGCCAGCTAAGAGCTGAGGCCTGAGGCCCAGTACCGCTCAAGGACCTGGATCCTGCCACCAACCGCGTGAGCTGGGAAGTGGCTCCTTCCCAGTCGCGCCTTCAGATGAGACCCCTGCCTTGGCCCGTGGTTGCCGCCTGGTAAGAGGCCCTGGAGCAAAGAACCCAGTTAAGCCATGCCCACATTCCTGAACCACAGAAACCATGAGATAAGTGTGTGTGTGTGTGTGTGTGTGTGTGTGTGTGTGTGTGTGTTTTAAAAGCTATTAAGGGGAGCAGATGTGGCTCAAGTGGCTGGGCGTCCATCTACCACATGGGAGGACCCAGGTTCAATCCCTGGGACCTCCTGGTATAAAAAAAAAAAAAAAAAAGGGGAGCAGGCAAGCCGGGCCGCGTGGACGCGCGGCAAGATGATGATACAACAAAAGAGAGATGCAGGGCGGAGTCAAGACACACCAGAAGCCAGGAACGGAGGAGGCGCAAGTGACAGGGTGCCTCTCTCCCACATTGGAGGTCCCTAGGATCAGAGCCCGGTGAAGCCTGGAGGAGAAAAACGAGAAGAGAAGGAAAGAAACAGACACAGAAGATCACCCAGCGAATGGGCACAGACAGCAAGGGGGGTGGGGGTGGGGGAACTCATAGCACTGCACACCAAAAAGAAAGTCAATTAGAAAAAAGCCATTAAGTTGTAGTAACTTGCTAAACAGCGACAGGTAACTAATACATTCATGTATGTGCATTTATAATTTTTATAAATATTTTCTATTACCATCACAAGTAAAATCAACTAGGTCAAGTCCCTACTTTGTTTGTAAGATAGAACAGAGAGCAGTATCTTTAATTATTAAACATTAAGTTTCCCCAGTAAAACAAATGTTAGCTGACAAGTCCCTATGTTCCTTTAAGGTAGAAACCCTAACAATGGGTCCCCAGTCCTACCGCTGTGATCCGTCTCTGCAGGGCCCACAGGAAAAATCCTCAGGATCTGCATAGTGAGAGGTTCGAGTCTTGTTCTACCTCAACGTCCTGGAAAGACAAGCTGTTCTCTCCTCAAACCCCAATGCCCGAAGATGAACGTGATGAGCGCTGAGAGAGGCTGGAACCTGGAAGGACACCTGGAGGTCACAGTTCCTCCCACATAGCCCAGGGGTTTATTGTGTGGGCTCTGAAGTCAACTGCCTCCTGTAAGATGCAGGGGCTGAGGCAAGTCGCAAGTTCTCTCTGCCTTACTTTCATCACCTGTAAAATGGAACAATAATGGCACAAAACTGTAGTGATGTTTAAGCAGGAAAATTCATGAAAAGTGCTTAGCCCAGGGCCTGCTAGATGTCAGGTTTTGGTGTCATCAGTACTGCTGTTACTGTTATATCCATGTATTCTATTTGTACAGTGATTTATGTGCATAATCCCAGCCCTGCCACCTGCTAGCTGTGTGACCTGTGCAAGTTAAACCTTCTCCCGTTAGCTTTCCTGTCTGGAAAGGAGGGTTATAATACCTCCCTCCTAGGAATGAGGGGAGTATTGACTGAGAAGGCAAGTAAAGCTCTTGGAACAGAGCTGGCATGCAGGAATCACAAAAGCAACATTCTTCTATGGAATTGCTTAATTCTACCCGCAAAGTAAGAGCAATCACCATCAGGATATATGACTATTCTACAGCTACACAGGGTAAAATTGTAATCACAAGTCTTGTTGCTTGATGAAGTGTTGAGCTAAGACTGAGTGGATGCTTTTGAAAATTAATTTGCTTCTTTACAACTCAGGGGATTTGGTAGCCAGAACCAACAGTCTAAGAAAAAAAAAAAAATCAGGAGATAATCTCAGTGGTGGAATAACTTTTTTCCTGTAAATTGGAAAAAGAACACCAACCATCTTAGAGTGGTACATTTCTATGAGGGTATCCTGGAGAAGAAAACTAGAAATAGAAGGCAACTTCCTGAGCATGACAAAGGGCATATGTGAGAAACCCACAGGTGATAACACACTCAATGGTGCAGGACTGAAAGTTCTCACTAAGATGAGGAATGAGACACGGATGCTCACTTTCACCACTACTGTTTGACATTGTACTAGAAGTTCTAGCCAGAGTAATTAGGCAAGAAAAGGAAATAAAAGACAATAAAAGTGGAAGAAGTAAAACTTTATTTGCAGATGGCATGATCTTATATATAGAAAATCCCAAAGAATACACAAGAAAGCCACTAGAGTAATAAACTCAGCAAAGTGATAGGCTGTAAGATCAACATGCAAAAATCCGTTGTGTTTCTATGCACCAGCAATTAATAACACACAAAGGAAATCAAGAAAATAATTCCATTTATAATGGCATCTAAAAAATTTAATGAAGGATGTAAAAGACTTATACACTCAAGATGAAATCACTGCTGAAAGATATTAAAGACGCTCTAAATAAATGGAAAGATACCCCATGTTTGTGGATTGGAAGAATATTGTTAAGGTATCGATAATATCCAAAGTGATTTACAGACTCAACACAATCCCAGTCAAAATTCCAGCAGCCTGTTTTGCAGACACAGAAGAGCCAATCATCAAATTCATATGGGATGGCCTGAGTAGCCAAGATCACCTTAAAGAGAACAAAGTTAGAGGACTCACACTTCCAAATTCAAAACCACATAGTCAAAACAGCTTGGTACTGGCATAAGAACACATAAACAGACCAATGGAGTAGAAGTGGGAGGACAGAAATAAACCCTCATGTCTTGACCCACTGATTTTCAGCAAGGGTGCCAAGTCTACCACGTGGGGAAAGAACAGTCTCTTTAACAAATGGTGCTGGGAAAACTGGATAGCCACATGCAAAAGAATGAAAGCAGACCCATTCCTTACACCACACACAAAAATTAACTCAATTTTTTATTTCAGTGACCTAAATAAGAGAGCTAAAACCAGAAAAACTTTTAAAAGAAAACATAAGGGAATATCTTTAGGGCCTTGTATCTAGCAATGGATTCTTAGATATGGTATCAAAAGTACAAGCAATAAAAATAAATTGGGCTTGAGCAAAACCTAAAACTTTGTATGAAGGACATTATCAAGAAAGTGAAAAGACAATGCGCATAATGGAGAAAATACTTGGAAGTCATATCTAGTTAGGGTTTAATATCCAGAATATGTAGAGAACTCCTACAACTCAACAACAAAAAAAGACAAACAACCCAATTTAAAAATTGGCAAAGATCTTGGATAGACTTTCCTCCAAAGAAGATACACAAATGGCCAATAAACACATGAAAAATGCGCAATATCATGAGACATTATGGAAATGCAAATCAAAAATCACAATGAGACGGCACTTCATACCCACTGTTTTATTGCTTAAGCAAAAGGAAAAAATGGAAAATAAGTGTTGGTGAAGATGCAGAGAAATGGGAACCCTTGTTCATTGTTGGTAGGAATGCAAAGTGATGCAGCAGAAAACAGTTTGGTGATTCTTCAGAAAGTTAAACATAGAATTACCATATGACCCAGCAATCCCACTTCCAAGTGTATACTCCAAAGACCTGAAAGCAGGGAATCACACAGATATTTGTACACCAATGTCCACAGCAGCATTTTTCATGAAAATCAAAAGGTAGAGGGAAGCGGGTATGGCTCAATCGATAGAGCTCCCGTTTACCATACGGGAGGCCTCGGGTTCGCTTCCCGGGGCCTCCTTGTGAGGGCAGGACGGCCCGCGCGGCGCGGTGGGCTGATGCAGCAAGACCTCACAGCAAGGAGGAGATAAGCAGACACAGAAGAAACACACAGTGAATGGACACAGCAAACACAAGCAGCAAGGGGGGGGATAAATAAATAAATAAATAAATCTTTTTTTAAAAAAAAAAAAAAGGTAGAAGCAACCCCAGTGCCCATCAACAGATTAAATGAATAAACAAGTAATGTACATCCATACAATGGAACATTCTTCACCCATGGAAAGAATGGAGGTCTGATAACATGCTACAACGAGGATGAATATTGAAGGCATCAAGTTGAACAAGATAAGCCAGACGCAGAGCCACAAAATACCCAGTATAAGCAAATTCATGGAGACAGAGTAGATTACAGGTTTCCAGGGCCAGGCAGGGGGAAGGATGGACAGTCCTTGCTTAATGGTTACCAAATTTCTCTGGGGTTGATAAGTTTAAGGAAGCTGGGGTCCAGGAAGATTCATGCTCCCTGCCTGGGTTTCTGCCATCATTTACTCTTTCCTTCCAGCCCTCCTGCCCGGCCCCAGGGTATATCCCACATGGTGATGAAGGAACGTAAGAATTGTTCTGTTTGCTTTAAGTAAGTGATACTGTATTTGATAAAGTTGATATAAGGACAAACAAATGATCCTGATTAACAAATAGATGCCCTTAACACTAGATCAATAAAAACAAAGATTGAAACACAAGATTTGAGGTGGGAGAAAAAGGAACAGAAATTATCTTGTTTTCCCAAACTTCTGCTGCCTCCTCCATTGAAGTTTGGGATTAACTTGAAAAACCATCTACCAAGAGCTAGAGGCAGGAGCAGCACGCGGACACCACAAACTTTGCGCCCTGAAAGCCTTGAGCACCAGCTGAACATTCAGTGGCACCATGTGCTCCCACATCCAACTGAAGAGGGAGGCAAATTACAAGACACCCTCCCCAACACTCCCCAATAAATGCTCACCACCCCCCGGTGAGGCAGGCAGCAGCCTTACTCTACTTTCTCAAACACGGAAACAGGTGTAGAAAGAGCTCATGGCTTCTCTAAGTCACACGCCTACAGAGAGGCCACGCCAGGGCTCAGGCCGTCGCACTCCAAGTCCAGAGTTCTGGCCAGGAGCCCAGGCACCTGTCAACTGCATCTCACTACCGCAGCCGACAGCACACAGCACTTTCAACTCTCTACACCCACAGCGCAGCAAAACCAGGGGAGATAAGGTAAAGGATCCATCACTCGTGCCCATAAGAGAAAGAGAAGAGAAGATTGTTAGGAATATTTTATGTTTTAAAACAGTCATCTTGACTCGGCGTTTCAAACTATGTCCTATCCCATTCCTCCCTGCCACCCCTTTTGAAAGCATTATCTTACTGAAAATTTTGTAAGCAGCAGCTTAGCTCTAAGCTCTGCTGAGAAAGAAGGTTGAAAAACACTTTAAAGCGAGCAGAGAGAAGAGTAAAATGTGTCAACTGTGGAAGTTTCAGGAAGACCATCTTCCATTGCTGAATAAATATGATCGAAGGAACAGACTCTCCATACTAAGAAGCTGGAAGTAAAACTTAGTGAATTGAGCAGACTAAATCCTATGCCACCCTCTTTTAGTGGCAAATCAGGCACCAGATTTTTCTACATAAGCCAGTGAAGAAATCAATCTATATACAATCATATTCACTACAAAAGTTACAAATACGTATAGATGAGTCTTTGAACTGCCGGTTTGCCCTATTACACAATCCATTCTCTATATTCGAATTTTAAAGCATGGAACAAATTCAGAATACACCCTAGGAAGGCTCACATGAATGGAATTCTGTTGACACCTCCTCTGGCAGAGGAACAGCTTCTGGGAGTGTATGTCAGCCTTGCTTCCCAGCTGTTCTCATTTTGCCTCAGCCAGAGGGAGATGGGAACAGCTGATGGCTTCACCCCCAAAGCTCGGCCAGGCCCCACCATTAGCACATCTCACCCCTGCAGCTGCCAAGGAGGAGACTAAACATGCCAGCAGGAAAGCAGCTGACTGGCTTTGCTGCTCAAGTTTTCAGAGAAATGGAAGCCAAGAATCACGGTGCCAGGTGGGTTCCACTCATTTTCTATACATTTTTAGGATCCACTCATTCTACGCCAAGAGGTCAGGTTCCGTGTCCACTTTTCTCACCAATGCATCACCAGCACCCGATACAGCTTTGTGATCACAGGAAGCACCAGATAAACTTGGTGGTGGTAGAGACTCCAACCTGTGGAGGTAGAGACGATTACCACCGTTTTGGAGCAGGGAAACTAGGGAAGGAAGATCACATAATTTGCCAAGGTTGAGGGTGCCCAGGACCCTAGTTTGCCTGGCACTGATGGGTTTCCTGGATGTGGGGCCTGGAGGGCTAAAGCCAGGATCATGGAACAAACTGAATAAGTAGCCCCATGGGACAAAGAAGCCAGATGCAAATCTATAATTGGAGTATATCAGAGGTAGTACTGAAAATTGGGGGGAAACTCAATAAATATTACTGGAACAAGTGGTTATCTACATGGGAAACAATAGGCCCTAACCTGATACAATAACTAAAAAATAAGTTCCATATATACTAAATATGAACAGCAAAAAGTTGAAATTTAGAAGAAACTACAAAGGAATTTCTTTTGGAGCTCAGGAAAGAGAGTCTTAAACCACACTAAAAATAAAAATGGCCAAGTGATATGAATACGTAATTCAAAGAAGAAATGCAGAGAACATATAAATTGCATAAAAAGTCTTAGAGTCTCTAGTGATTAAGAAAACTAATTAAAACAATGAAGTATTTCACATCCAGACTGGGAACATTTAAAAGTCTGAAAATACCAAGTATTGGCAAAAATGTAATCAACCAACTTTCCAACTTGTAAGCATGTCAACTGGTACAACCATTTTGCGAAGCTAGTTAGCAAAATATATTAATGCAGAAAATTGGAATAGTCTACAACCCAGAAATTCCACTTCTAATAAGATTCCCTAGAGTTCACACATGTATATGAAGAGATGGGAACTAGGAGCTTTGCAGCATTGCAATACCAAAAAGGTGGTAAAAATAGGTATTTAGCAATAGAGGCATGTAGAACTTATGGTTTAGTCATCCAATTAAAAGGAATAAATCAAACACATATATCAACAAGTAAAAAATGTTTACTGAAAACAGCAAGTTGCAGAAGCCTGTTGTATACAGTAGGATACCATTTACGCAATGACTACAAAAACAATATCAAATATTGATTAAAGACAAACGCCCTCTCCAACTTCAGTGTAGCGGTTGCCTCTGCAGGAGAACTGGATGGGTGGGAAGAATGGGAGATGAGTATAAACATCTTCAACACGTTACATCTCTAAGTTTTAAAAGTTCTGAAGCATATATGGTAAAATCTGGTTGGTACAGGAGTGCGTAACTTATTCTATGCCCTTTCTCAGCATTTAAAAATATTTTACATTTTATAAAAGAATGACTAATGGAGTCAAAATCTTTTTTTCCTGAAATCATCTCAACCTATAGTAAAATTCATGGATAAAAGTGGTTGTATTCTTAGAACTTTAGTGTGCCTCCTTTCAGGAATGCGTAAACCAGAGTGCAGCTGTACTTTAAGATATAACACAGACACTAAACCCTAAACCAGGCCCCCAAGACCACACACAAACACACAACAACAACAACAAACACGGGAGGGATTTAAACAAAACAAAGAAAACACAAAACCAGGTTCTCAGATGAAGTGCTTAAATCCAACCCTGAATTTAATTACAAACATGGCGAAACACCAGACAAGGAATATTCTTGCTGGGGAAGAAGTGTCAAGGTAGGTGAGCATTTCTAAGAATGGACATCAAAAGTGACTGGAGAGGGCAAAGCTCCAGAGCAGGTAAACAGGTGGAAGGTCCACAGTTAGTCCTGCGCAGCTGCCCAGTGTTTTAAGTAGTGCCTAGAATAAGCTCTAAATATAACCTTGGGATGACATAAAAGCTTAAAGGATAAAAAAAACAAACAAACATCGATATGATTCTGAATTATTCGGCTTTCCAACACCATGGATCAGTCGGCGGCAAGGTGTATTGGGCATTACGTAAGACACGAGAAAGCAGGATAAAAATGAACGGGAGAAGGAATGAGGACTGCCAAAGCAGAGCATTGCATTACTCAGTTGGTAAATAAAGTTTATGCTGGGTTACCATTCTGTTTAAAGCCGAACTGGATTTCATGGCTATGGCCATTATAATTATTCTAAAGAGAGAGCACAAAGATTACAAAACATTTCCTGCAGCAGAAGTGGGATGGACAGGGTGTGGAGACCTGGTATCTGTCCTGAGACAGCCCGGAGACTACCCTCGATCTGCCACTTTCCAGCCGTGGTTTCCTCTTCTGTAAAGCGAGGGTAACAGGATCAACTGCAAGATGTTTCACAAGGACCGTAGGAGATGGCGCATCCAAGGGCGCCGGCACACTGCCTGGCACCCGAGCACCAGTAACTGCCTTTTAAAGTAACAATGCACCTGTATGAAAACTTTAGGTCGAATAAAACGCTAAACACACATGCATAAACAGTTACGAAAAATGCACAGAAACCACGTTCTACAACATTCTGTCTAGGTTATATCACTTTCACTTCCTCAGCTACAAAGACCTGGTAATTAAAGAACATGTTCATACCCCAGCTCTGTTTCATCCAGCTCCCAGCGGGCACAGAGCCCAAGGCATGGGACTAGGCATTTGCCGCAGAAGAAACATCGAACATGTTTCTCACACCTGTTTTTTATAAATCATCAATAGCGCAGGAACAAATTAGCTTAAAGAGGACTCTAAACACACTCTCATACAAAACTAAATAAGTAAATAAGGAACTTTTTGCGACTTGAGTTCAGTAAGGCATCATCTACACCGGGCTAAACGTGCTTATGTTCCTTGAGATGATGTGGCTGCATTCCCTGAGAGATGGTTTACAGCTTCCACAGCTGCAACATCTATCTAATTAGGTATACGTTGACTTTGAGTTTATACATTTTTAAAGGAAAGTTTTAGAACATTTAAAAAAGGATTTAATTTGTTTCCACAAGCAAGGAACATAAAGAGCCAAATGACAAGGGGCGGGAGGGCAGAGAACATGCTGTGCAGAGTGTGGCCGTGAAAGCGCGGGCTGACTTCAACAGGGATACGGCAGATTCACTGCTGCTGTCTGCACTTCCTCCTGAACCCCCACCATAAAGGAATAATGATCATAACCACAACCACAAAATAAAGGACAAAGAATTGGAGAGCAGAGGGAAGAGAAAGCACTTGGGAAGATGGAAAGAGCCTGGACAAGTGGTTACCTAGCAAGCAGAGAAGAGCAAGCTGGAGCCCCGCTGCCTGCAGAGAAGGGAAGCCAACAAAACGTGATGAGCAGAAGCAGAACCTTGGGAAGGGCTGGGGGTGAGAGGCCCTGGGCACCTCTGACGGTCAACAGGGTGGGGCTGGAAGACCAGGTAAAGATAATATCAAGCCCAAGATTCCTTTGGAGAGCCAGGAAGCCAGGTGGCTGTACTTCTCCCACTCTGACAAAGATTTATTTCCTATAGATGCTGAAGCAAAGAACCACCCCAGCCATAGCTGAGAGGGAGGGCAGGAGAGCAAAATGCCAAACTGAAAACAAAAGCATTCTGAATGGTGGGACAGCCTCTCTAGCCCCAGTCCCCTGCTCAGCACCCGTCCCTACGGCCAGGACTCTATCTCCTTGGCAGGAGGCCAAAGAACTCATCTTTGAGAAACTGACCAGGCTTGAGAGAGAGAGAAATGGCCTGCGATATATGGAAGTCTTCCACAAAACAGCCTACCAGTCAAATCCATCTGCAGAAGCACACAATTTCCAATCAGCTTTTTAGTCTCATTATTAAATACAAACAGAGCCAAGAATCAGATATTTGAAGAAAGTCAGAGACTATAACAAATAGGACCAAAAAATTGAGCTACCAATGAGAATAAAGTGAACAATCCTTAAAAAGTAATACATAATGTACTCAGAGGGTTAAGGGAATTCTTGTACCTATTTCAAAAAGACCAGAACACTTTTTTTTTTTTTTAATAAAAAAGGAACATTCAAAGAAGAGCCATCTCTTGGAAATTAAGTATATGACAGCAGAAACAAATTTGAATAGAAGGGTTGGAGAGTGAAATCAAAGAACAAAAGGTCAAAGTGATGAAAAATGCATAAGAAAACTAAAGGATATTTCAAAAGATTGGAACATTGAACAGCAGTGCCAGAAAAAGAGGGGAACACATGGTGAAGACATCATTGAAGAAATAATACTAGAAAGTATACTAGAAAGTATACTAGAACTTTACAACATGATTTTTCAGACTGAAAACACCCTCTGAGTAACCCATCACGCTTACTGATAAGAACTTTGCCAAAGCATATCTTCATGAAATGTAAGACTACTAGGAATAAAGATAAAAGCTTCAAGAAATAAATGCTACATTCAAAAGACAGACAATCATTATGCCACTAACTTCTCAGAGAGGCACTGAAGAAATGCCTTTCACGATACTGAGGAAATGACCCCTACCTGGGACCTTATACCTAGACACACTACCAATCAAGGGTGGAATATGTATATCCTACCTGTCATATCACACACATATGCAGTATACACACACATACACAAAGTACAGCAGACACCCTCTCCAACCTTCTTTCTCACTCTCAGACCTGTTTTGTTTGAAGCAGTAATTTGTACACCTAGAGATGTGCACTTTTCTATTTTCTCATGTAGCTGGCTGTGGTGTCATAGCCGGCCAATAAGACCTAAGGATCTTATTGCTACAAGGATCTCTAGGAGTACTTTTATTTTCTTAATAAAAATAGATTTGGCTGGCTCTTTTGCCCCTTTTCCTTTATTACTGCTGGCAATGCAAATATGATGCCAAGAGGTACAGCAGCTGTTCTGAGGCCATGAAGCAGAAAGCATGAAGACAAAAGCATGGCAGATACAAACAAGAGACAGACCTTGGGTCCCTGACAGAAGCATTGACCCGCTACACCAGTTCACTCCTTAGTTCATGACAGCTTGTTAAGTAAAGGGAAGAAAACTTTAAAAGAATTGCTGAGGTCATGTTTTCTGCTATTTGCAGGTGAAAGCACAAGTTATCAAAAATGTGTCTTCTACATGCCTTTCCTTAGGATGTTGCTGGAGAGGTAAAGGGGGGAGGGGATAAACTAAGAGAAAGGCATTGTGTTCAGGAAACAGATATTCCAACACAGGAAAGAGGCAAAAGAATTTCCAGCTTCTTGGTAAGGGTTGTCCTGGGACAACAGCTG
>JAQZBX010003029.1:12493-39348 GCA_029593785.1 Cabassous unicinctus
GGTGAATAAAGGCAATTATTAACTCTAGGAGAAACAAAGTTGCAAGAGAAATGAAATTGAATCAGAACACCCTGTGGCTCAAGTGACTATTACAAAGTCTTTATAGCACAAACACTGCATATTTTTAAAATTTCATGGCAATACTATAGCGGGAAGTTGGAGAGAAGGAAAGCCATTATGGAGTAGAAAGAGTGAGGGGCAGAAGGGTAAGAGAGGAGATGAGCGAGGAAAACAGGGATTAGGTTGGTCAGAGGTTTGGATTTGCAGAGTGGTAGAAAGCCATTGGAGAGTTTTAAACAGAAAAGCAGCATAATCCAACTCATGATTAAAAATCATGACCTTGGCTGTGTGTTGGGGAGAAAATACTGTTCAGGGAAGGGAAAGAGTAAGCAGACCAGTCAGCAGCTACTACAGTAGAGACCAAAGGCTCCTGCAGAAGAGTTTTTTTTTTTAAGTGACCTGGGTTGGGGCAGTAACAATGAAGATGGAGGGAAGCAGGGAGATGAGGGTATATTTTGGAGGTTGGTGGTTTATGGAGAAGGAAAGGGACACTCAATGATATCAGACTTCCTAGGTGTTGGCATTAGGCATCTGGAGAAGGCAGGGGATATTACCGAGTTGAGGAAGACTGGAGGAGGAACTCGGATCTGCAGTTCTGTTTTGGACCTTCAGGGATGAGTTGTGGCTGAAGAACCCAGTCGGCATTTGCACTAGAGCTCAGAGTTACAGTTAGGGATGGCTGCCAGCCCCAGAATATGCTCTGCCCTCAACAAGTAGTAAGTTTTCCTATGCTCTTCCCAAAGAAATCTTTCGTTATATGCTTGTATCTTTACACTCTCTCAACAATATGATTTTTGGGCACTCATTGATTCAAGGCTTGATATGGAGAATCAAGGGTAAACAGCAATGAAGACTGGAAATCACAGTATCTAACCCATCTGTAATTTTCAGGTCTAACGGCTTTTCTCTTTTGGGTCATCTCTCTCCCTAAAGAAAAACTCTCCACTAAATAGTAGAAAAATTTGCCTCCCCTCCAACTAAGAAATAATTTCCTATTATTAGCTTGATTAAATAGTTTTCCTCTAAAAAATATTGTCCTTGATCAATTTGTGTAGACCATGTGCCAAGTTCAAGACCATCTCAGGCATACTTTGAGGTTCTGTTTCTGTTTCTTAAAAATTCTTTCTCAAACATTCAAAGGGATCAATCTGCACAGAAGTCATTCACACTTTCGACTATTGTTTTTCACTTGCAGATCACACAGTAAGCAGTATTCTTTCTTGGCTTCTTCATTGCTTCTTCACTGCTTTGTGCAATTCTTTTTATTTACTCACTAATTCCCAAATCTGTCCTCACTGCTATGTGGATTTTAACAAGAGCTGGATTTTAGCCACATTTCATTAGATGCGGTGGGGACGGAGGAGATCAGTGGCAGTTACAAAATAAAACGCACCATGAAGTAATACAGGTTCGCGATTGAGGCCAGTTGTTAAAATAAATGCCTGTTACATAGAGTAAGTTTAGAGCTTGTGGTCAAGGCAAGTCATTCATCTGTGGACCGCTGGCGCCCCTAGCGGCAGAAAGGCGGCGGTGGCCACCAAGGGAAGTTTCCGAATTTTTAAAAAGACACCTGCTGAGTTTGTCTTCATCACACAAACAGAAAGGATCCACAGGTGCCCAATTTTAAGGAAAACCAACTTGGGAAAATCTAAATCCGTAAAATAGGTATACTATTGGCATCTTTGTTTAACTTCTAAAGAAGTTCTCATTTTACACCAGGTTAAAGGGATTATTTACAGCCAAGAAATTAACGGGGAGGCGGAAGACTTCTGCTAAAGTTTTGGCCACCACCCACAACTACAGAGCGATTCAAAAAAGAAGGGGTGAAAACTAAAGAAGTAGGCAAGTCAATTATTAAAACAAAACAAAACAGCACGACCGCAGTGGCGTGCGGCAGGCACACCTGCGGGGGAAGGTGATGTCTCACCTGCATGATCACTGCGCATCCCGAGTGTATGAGGTGGGGAGGCAAGGGGTGGGAGGGGGACCTCGTAGAGGGTGGCCCGGCAGCCTGAAGCGGGGGTAGGGATGACCCGACGCCCAGCACTCCGGGCGACACGTGTAATTGTCAGGATACAGGGACACCGCGGGCAAAAGACCCCCCAAGGGGACTGGCGATCAAATGCCCCTTTAGCCCAGACCGCGGGGGGCGGGTAAGGGGTGGGGGTGCAGCCCCGAGGCTGTGCGTCCGGGCCATGACCCCGCTTCAGGTCCTGGGCCAGGTGTTTCCTCTCTCCCTCCTTCCCCGGCCCCCCCCCACCCCAGAATTGGCACCTGGGGGTGGTGGGGTCTCGCGGCGCCGGGAGCTTGAGCCCGGGAGCTCCGCAGCTGCGCGCGGGCGCAACGCCTCTCGGGGCAGCCCTAGCCCTCGTTGTGCCCCCGGCGTCCCGCGAGGTGCTCCGGGGTGGAGCGAGTCTCCAGCCGGCGGGCGACCCCGGGCGCGGAGAGCCGGAGAGCGGCCGGGAGCCGCCTGGCCCCGGCGACTTACCTCGGGCGGCGCGGGGCGCCAGCAGAGCCCCGGCCAGGGCGAGCAGGAGCGCGCGGGCGGGGGGCGCGGGCGGCGGGCGCCCTGTCATCGTCGCCGGCCTTCAGGGCAGCGACTCTCGGGGCCGGACGGCGAGCGCTGCACCATCACCCGCGCGCGCAGCGGGGGCCGGCGGTCGGCACCGGAGACGCTTCCTGCCGCATGGAGTTAACTCCGAAGCCCCGCGCGCGGCGCCCGCGCCGCTGAGGAGCTCGCCTAGGCTTTCATTTAAAAGCAGTGTTCCCAGTGCGCGCGCGCTGTTCCTGCACGAGCCCCCCTTGACCGTTGCAATAAAAGAGCAGACTGTCGGCGCTGGCCCGGGAGCCGCGACGGTCGTTAGCGGGAGGAGGCCGGCCTGTGGAGTGGATCCCCCGCCAACCGTGCCCGCTCTCATTACCACGGAACAAATTAGCGTCTCCCCCGCACCCCGCCCGCCCGCGGCGTCCCGCGGGTCCTAGAGACCGCTGCGGGCCCCCACCACCGCCGGGGTCCCGCCCAGAGCCGGCGACGCCCCCCCTGGGGGCGGCTCCGGGCTGGGCGCCTCCTGGGCTGCGCGCCCCGGCCACACAAACGCGGCTCGGTGGTGGCTCGGGCGCCCCCAGCGCGCTCATCCCCACCCCAGGATGATGTGGCCGCGGGGCCCCGAGCGCACGGGCTGCCAAGAGCACACGCCGCTGCACGGTCCAGCTTTCCAGTCTGAGTCTGGAAATGATGACTCGGCGGCTCGTTCCCGGGCTCGCCGGGAACACGTGGAACGCTGGTAGCAGGTCTGAAAGGCGGGCCACCTCCCAGGCAGGCGTCCCCGGGCCGGTCCCTGAGTCCCCAAATGGGCATCTAGCGCCAGAAAAATCAGCGTGGACTCGCGGGCACACGTCATGTGGACGCTGCGTTTTGATGTATTGCTTCAGGGGTCACGTTGGTAGCTTGGGCTTGTGTTTCTTTTCTATGGCACGGACCCAGAAGGGTGTAATGCGAGGGTTCCCAAACCTGTTTCATCATTAGAAGCATCCGGGTTTGTTAAAAATACAGATTCCCTGATAGAAATTCCTGACTGAGCCTGGATTCTATTGAGGGGGTTAACCAGCATTTGAGAAAACCCCCTTAATTACCATTTCTTCCTGCTGGGAAATAGGTTTTCCACAGTCTCCCTCCCACCCCCAGGTTTTTGCAATGTTCCCAGTCAACCTTCCCAGCAAGGTACAGGAGTTTTTTAAAGGAAAACCAGGAGGCAGCACACTGCCCTACTGCCCCTCTCCCCCTTCCCGGTGCTGGGACATTAGGCCACTCGGTTTGGAAATGGGAGGCCTGTTCAAGCCCCATTTTGAATCCAGCCCTATGCCTGTCCAGCTTTTCCTGCAGCTTTCCTTTGTTCATTCATTCACTCAATCAGCAATTAGCCATGCTATGGGACCTCGGAAACCAACTAATGAGAAATGTCACTTGCTGTCAAAGAGTTTTTTGTCTGGTAGGACAAACTGATAAATCACAACGATCAAACAGTGTGTGCTGGTTACTTAGCCTGCTCGATAACAGATTGTTAATTACTACGTCATGTATTACACACCTCATATAACCTGAGTGTTGTGCTAAAGTGCCCCACCTGCATTATTTCATTTTAAAATCCTGAATATACAGATGAGGATGCCACACCTTATAGAGGTTAAGAAATTTCCAGAGTCACACAGCTAAGAAGTGGGCCAGAACCCACCTCCAGATCTGTTTGCAGCCACAGTATGTGCTTTTAACCCTGAGTTCCAATCTCCAGATTTAGCATTTGTTAAGTGAAAGTACACTACAAACCTCCCAGGTGGTTGTAAGCATTAAATGAGCTAAGGATGCGTCTCCCCAAACCACCTGATCCCCTGGAATGTTTGTTGAGAATTCAACACACATGCACATACACACACGCCCCATAATTACACCAGGGTTTCTGATTAGAAAGGTCTAAGAAAGACATTTTTAGCAAGTACTCAGATAATTCTGCTACTTGTGTTTCACAGAACTTCAGAAACACTGAGCAAGAGAATTAAAAATTGTTTCCTTTGAAATCAAAGGAACTGATTTGCTTTAGGGTAAGTCCAGCTTCTGGCCACCTGAATCATTATGACTCGTTAAATATTAAAATGAACCTAATATGTGTGGGCACTGAACTGGGTGCTTTATATACTTTCATAATTACCCATTTCCTTATTCATTTTTAAAATATTAAGTTGTTACCTTTGACTGTAGAAATCTGATTTTTTTTTAACCTGGAAGTTCCAAAGGTTTTTCCAAATTGTTAAACAGGCCCAAGACGGTCATTGGTTTGTTTTTGACTGAATAAAACAAATCAGTCCTTGTAGAGAAAGAAAAAAATTCTAGCCACAAGCCCTTGTTTCTCTACCCTCTAATTCACCATCTTTGCGAAACAAGGAGCCGGGGCTGACAGGCAATGCGTAAAGGCGTCAGGCATGTCCATAGCAGAGAGCGCTTGCCCCGGGCAGATGGTCTGCCTTTGGTGGGGAACTCTGCCTCCTGGGCCACAGGAAATGGAAGCCGAGTGGTGTTCAATACTGGATTGTTAGGTAATGGTGTGGGGTCAGAGGCCAGGATCTGCTCATTAAAATTTCAGATAGATGGCTTCTTGTCCCTTCCTTTCCAGAAGAACTGACCTTTGCAATACCGTTTCCTGTGGGCTATTTTTAGCAGCCTGGGCACTCACAATGAACAGGGCACTTATTTCTCACACATAGCTGAATCGCCCTTGAGTCCAAACATGAAAAATGGAGGCAAATTTTCCTAAGCCAGGCTTTTGTCGGCAACCACTCCTGGTTTCTGCAGTAAGTGAAGGGTTAGCTTCCCAGCAGCTTGACCTATTGACGGAACTTCAGACCCAGGCTCACAGAACAGCTTTTATCTGTCCAAGTGCAGTTTCCAAGGCTTGCTGCAAAAGTAAACAAACACAATTGCCCCATGGTTAAGAATCTTGGAAATCTTTTTAAATTCCATCTCTTGGGGAGATTGAAAATCAGGATCTTCTCAATCTGGAATGACTTGCAGCCAGTTTTTCTTTTCACAGATCTTCTCACTTCAGACACCCCTGCTTTCACCTCCTCAGAAACCTGCTCCCAGTGTACCTCTTCTTGGCTCGATGCTTCCCTTACAGACTAGACTCAGCACTTAAGTGACCCGTCTAAATGAGAAAGAACGTACCTGGAGGAATCAGGGCTCCTGGGTGCTCTGAGCGAGAAGGGTCATGAAAAGCCCTTTAGTTCCCCCATCATCTACACTTATCTATGGCACCCTGCCAAGTGACCATCCAACTTCCCTGTGATGGGGAGCTCATTACCCACCCCAAGACAGCCCAACATCAAGACCCCCAATTGGCTGATAACACTCTGGAGGAACAGAGCCACCAAGCCCACGTGCCTAGCCGTTCCCACTGTCATTTGGGGCAGGTTGAAAGAAGGGACACAGGACTCACAGAAAGGCCAACAGGGAACCCCCAAAACAAAAATGAATATACGACTAGAATGGCCAAGCATTGGAGGATGCTCCTTCATTCAAGAAATGGAGCTGAATCCCCCTCCCTTGGTGTGGGCTTAGGTGATTCATTCCAATGAACAATATATTGTGAAAATGACAGTAGGTGGGTCCTGAGACTAAATCATAAGAGGCATGGCAGCTTCCTCTTTACACTCTCTCCAATTGCTCATGTACCCCAGAAGAACATGTTCCTAAATTTAACCCATTCCTGTGAGTGTGAACCCACTGTAAGGAGGACCTTTGGATGAGGCTGAGTTAAGGTATGACTCACCTCGGTCCAGACGCAGCTCAGTCCTATTAGTGGAGGACTTATAAGCAGAATGAAATTCAGACAGAGGGAAAGAAAGCCACAGAAGTAAGAAGCTGACATCAACGACACCCAGAAGGAAAGGGAGACACCAGTGGATGCCACCATGTGCCTTGGCCTGTGCCAGAAGAGCCAAGGATCACCGGCAGCCAACCCCAGAATGCTGGTCTTTGGGAAGAAAACATCGCCTTGATGATGCCTTGATTTGGACTTTCTTTTAGCCTCAAAACCGTAAACTAATAAATGCCCGTTGTTTAAGCCAACCCATTTCATGATATTCACTTAGGCAGCCTAGGAAACTGAAACAGCTCACTACGGGGGGAAAGGAGCTACTACGCCATGAGGACACTTGAGCAGTCCGATGAGAGGAAGTGAGGAGAGGAGCTGAGGTCTCCTGTCAACAGCTGCGCGAGGGGACCTTCCAGCCTCAGTCAGGCTTTCAGATGACTGCAGCCTCATGGGAGACCTGAAGCAGAAGCATGCAGCTAAGCTGCTCCTGAATTCTCGACCCACAGAAAGCGTGTGAGATGATGGATGTTTGCTGAGCACAATTTGTTATGCAGCAATGGATAGCTAATACACATTTAATAAAGCAAACATTCAATTTCTATATTTCTTCTAGCTTCCAAGAATTCCTGATGATTTCAATACCAAGAACAGCCCTGCTTCTTGTTTTTGAACTTTGAGTATGGGTTTCAAGAGAGCATGGCCACAGGTCAGTGTTTTGTTCCAGCGCAATTACCACCAGCACCCCTTTCACCCTCATGAGTGTCCTGCCCCAAAGACACGGCAGAGGAGGTAGGCACATGTGCCCATCCCTTCTCTGAAGGCTGCTTGAACGAGCGGCTGAACTCACGATGACGAATAGTCTGCGTAAGTGTGGTAACAGCCACAACATCCACAACGAAACTGTCTCGGGGTATGAAGCTTCACAAGGTTCTCAGGATTTTCACTGCACAGTTAGCCAGTCACGCAGCAATTCAAACTGTCACTTTCATCGGTTGTAAGGCATTTTTTTTTCCCAGCTGCCAAAGAACCTGCAGGCATTTGTCGCTTGCTGTATCTTGAATACATGAAAGAAAAAATGTGGTTAAAGGTCGTGCTTGCTCCCGGATTAAGATACTCACCAGAAGCCCAGCTACTCCCCCACCCGTCCAGGCTGGCACTCACAGGTCAGCTCTGCTCCTGACAACTTTCACTGGCTCCCCGAAGCCCAGAGAGCTGGAATTGGTAGAGACGGGGAGCTGGGCTTAAAGGGACTCCACATCTAGTCTCTCCAGTTGGTGTCCCCCCAGAGAGAGAGGCTAGACTTGCTGTGTGGTAACTCCAGGAAAGGCCATTCCACGATGCACATAGGTTTATGAAACTCCTTCTTCACCTGATCTCTCCTGTGGCAAAGGAAGTCCTTTGCCTCTTATTCTCTGCTTTTGAAATTGGAAATTAACTGAACACCATCCCCGCTTCTTGTACTTGAATATAGTTTCCATTTTGCCTTTACTATTTTAGGCAAATCAACCCCAATTTCTTTAACTTGCCTCTTGGGTCCTATTTTCTTTCTCTTTAATCATGCTTGTTGCGCTCCTTTGGATCCTCTCCAGTTTCTTGACTTCTCTTAAACCGTGGAGGCCAAATCTGGCCACGGAGCTGCAGGCAGCGCCTGACGAAGCCAAGGGAAGCAGAAGGGCGGGTTTAGTCTATCTGCTGGGGTTTCTTTGCAGTCAGGACTCTCTCATTCCTTTTCAGGGGCTTGGACTGGTTTCTCCATTGGGGGTGAAGGAGAAATTCTGGCTCGTTTTGGGGGGTTCAGCTCCTCAGAGATGGGCCTGTGGCTGGCCCTTCATCCCGTTCCGCTCTCAGCGCACGCGCCCGCCTCTCCCGCGGCTCTTTCGGCCCACTTCCCTGGAGCTGGTCTGCTCTGCTTCTTTGATTTCCCTCAATTCTGCCTCCTGGGGGGCACTTTTGTCCCCCCATGGGAGAAAGGTTCCTTTCTCACATTAACTCCTCAATGAACTCCGCCCAACAATGCAACTCAAAAGTTCCAGGGCCTGGGGTTAATTGTTCTTCCTCCTAAATGAAGTTGTGATCCAGCATCTGACAGAGCTCTTGTTTTTCAGCAGTCACCCGGGCATCTGACCGGTTCACCACCACCGGCTCATTCATCCACCCCTCTCTTCAGAGGTAGGAGTTCAAACACCCTCGGGGTAGTGGGAAAAGTACATCACCGCTTCCCCAGCTAGAACCATTGTCAGGGTTCATTTCCCCCTAATACTCCCAATACTCACAAGCGATTCCTAAGTTTTCTTTCAGGCTGGGCTGAATAACAAAGAATAAAAAGTTCAGCAGACATGCCCCGAGTGCCTTCTGTGCTGGAGGCCAGGGACACAGGCACAGCCCGTGTGTACAAGGACTTCCGAGCCTGGTGAGCCAGAGGCTGGCTTTCAGTCTGCCTCAAAGCATCGTGAGGCAGCCCCTGTCCTGCCTCCCCTCAGCACCAGGCCTCCGGGAGGTCACAGAACCCCCTCAGTGACTCCTCTTTTGATCTGACGAGTGACTTGCCCCAGAACGGTATTTGAAAGTGGTGGAAGTGGGCTTTGGAGCTGGGTGTGACTGAGAGAGCCTGCGTTGTACTTCCCCCCACCCGATGCTGGCCCCAAGCTCCAGGTTCCTGTGTGGCCCCTTCCAGGTCACCAGGTCCTGTATGTTCGACTTGAAAAATCCCTCTGGCATCTGTCCCCTCCACCTACTGCCCCCAGCACCAGCTCTCCTCCTTCCTGTTAGCTCCCTCCATTCTAGTCCCAGGCTCCAGGGCGTGTTCTCCTGCCATTCTGCCCACTGCCGGACGGTGTTTTGAAAATGAAAATCTGACAAAACCTACATGGGCCTTGCGTGCCTTCAGAAGCACATCGACTCGCCTTCACGGGACACACAAGGCTTTGGGGTTTCCCCGCAACCAGTGCTCTTAGCCTCCTCCCTTTCCCACCCCCAACACACCACACCATCCTTTAATCACCTGGGACCTCTCAAAATACTTCCAAATCATTGAGCACCTCCATGGGGGAATGCCCTCCTCCTTTCCACCAGCTAATCCATCCTTCAAGGCTCAGAGCAGGTGCCATTGTTTCTCTCTGGCATCTTTTTCTACCACTCCAGGCAAAACGGAGACCTCCTTTTTTGCTTCCAGAGTTCCTTGTATATACTGCTACTCTCAGGCTTCCTACCTTGTATTATAATTATTGTGAAAGTCTGTCTGCCCTACTAGACAGGGAGCCCCTTGAAGGCAGGCCCCGTGCTTTGCTCACTGTCTTATCTGATATGCCCAAGCCTAGCCCAGCATCTGGCAAAGAGAAGAAGCCTCAATTTCCTGTTGAGTAGATAAATGAACCATTGTGTAACCCACCTGGGTCTTCAAGAATTTTCCTCTCTATGCAGTTGCCAACCCAGTCTCAAGATCAGTGATTCCATGTGTAAGTGTGTTTATTTCTGTAATCCAAGAAGATAAGTGGGCAATATTTCATTTCTTTCCCAAACCACTCTCCCAATAGCCTCTGTAATTATTCCAGTTAAGGCCCATTACCATTGCAAATCCAGTTAGAACTGATTTTCACATAACTAGCAATCTGTACTGGGACGTGTTATTTTAGAAAATCTTTGATTGTTAACTAAGTCTGTTATTCCTGGTACTCTTTTAAAACTTAATAGAAGCAAAATCAAAATCTTTCAAATCTCTAAACAGCCTCAAACTATGTTTTGTAATCAGACAATGGATAAGGATTGTGGTTGCTTGGAGATATTGCCAACAATGGAAAAAATAAATAAGAGCATGAGTCAGAATAATATGAAACCAGAAATATGTGTTGGTAATAACTCAAAAAGTTACATGGAAGAGCCTTGGTCATAAAATCAAATTTGATGGATTTTAAAAATTACAATCTCATATATTAGAGAGCCCCTTCAACCTGGTAGAATGCCAAAGAACCTTACAAAAACTAGTCTTGGGAAATAAAAATCCTGCCCCAGGATTTTGCTGGGTCTCTTGGGGACAGGATGTAGACAGTCTTGTGTACCATATGGAAAAATGACCCTCAGTGGCGAGAAAGCAATGGTATCATTAAAGAGGAGACTGTTAGAGTAAGGTAAAAGCTATTCCTGCAGCCTAATCCTCTTAGGCACATTTCCAGAAGCAGCAGAGAGGGAGCTGAAGCATCACTCTGGGGTGGGGTAGAAAGGGGGGTGATGTGGAATTGGATTCTGTTTCCAATTCCATTACATTGGAATACCAGAAGCATGACCCAACAGTGTGATTTTGCTATTCAAAACCAGGTCCTTCTTTACCCATCCATGAAGGGAAGAATGGAGCCCACTTATTCATCCCCAAGCTGAATGCTGACCCCAAGCGCCTGCATCCAGATGGGCTTCCTAATCACCATCAGGCTTACAGCTGCCAGCTTGGTCCCAATGGCCAACACGGAGCAACTTCCAGCAACAGCAGACTCCATCCTAAAGGTAGCCATCCTGGAGAGAGAAAATGCATGGTCGCAGCACCGTGCAATGGAGTGTTGTGTGTCACTCCCTAAAAATGTCCCTTAGGTCTTAACAGACGGTACGGGCACCAGGAGTCTAAATATGAAATCTTTCCAGAGCTGAACCCTACTTCCTTCTTCTGCTTAGATTTATGGCACTTGACCTGTTTTATGGCTCTCTTGTTGACCTACTTTTGAGTTCAGTTTTAGAAAGTGACATAAAACTCTCTTGTACCCTTGCAAAAGAAGAAGAAACACACACACACATGTGCATATGCACACATGTACACACACACACATGCTCACACACACACCCTAGAAATCAAGACTGCAGAATTTTCCACAAAAGAGCATCCGTTTTCTGTTACAAAAACCTTACAGATTTAGATGCAAATGCCCCTTTGAAAATCTCAGCCTAATTAGTGTCAGTAGACTCAGAGGTTGCCTATCTGGACTGGAGCCACATGGTAAGCCAGTAGAGTAAAAATTACATGGGTTTTATAAGAGAATTACATTCCAGAAAATAGATGGCCAGAAATCCAGTTCCCAAGTGCTAGCAATAGACCCACCCATGAAAGCAGAGCAACAAGAAGAAAAATTATGATCATGGTAATTTCCATTTATTGAGTACCTGTTATGGTCCAGACACTTCATGTGTATTATTCTAAATTTCACATTTACCCTTTGAGGTATATTTTAGTTTCCCTTTTCATAGATGAAAAAAGAATGCTTGGTGATAGTAAATAAATAACTCAAGATCTCACAACTAGTAAATAGCAAACCCAAACTAGGACTCCAGCCTAAAAAGTTAGGCTTACCTTATTCCAGAGTCTGCATTTTCCCTCCCCTAAACTAGACTGCCTCCTATGAAAGCAGATCCACCCAGATGTGTACTTGGATCTTATGATCATCATACCACCATTAGACCATTGTTTTCCATCCTTACCATTTATAAAACCAGAGTACTCTTTCACATTTATAGATTTTTAGGTTAATTAAAAATGCATAGTAAATGCAATGTAGTATCCTGGATTGGATCCTGGGACAGAAAAAGACATTAGTGGAAAAACTAGTGAAATAAATTATGGAGTTCAGTTAATAGTATTAATGTACCATGTTAAGATGTTAACGATATGGAAAGCTGGGTGAAGAGTATAAGAAAACTCTACTATCTTTGCAACTTTCCTGTAAATTTGAAATTACTCCAAATTTTTTTAAAAGTTTATTTAAAAACAGACAATAAAATAAATAAAAGGAAAATATTGAAAGATAGACTCAGTAAAATGAAAAGTCTTCTTCTGTAGTTCTAGGTGACTCAAGTCAAGATTTATATCAAGTATTATTTTATTGTAGGCTGAATAAAATAATCCATTTCACAGAAATGTGGACCTGCATTTTCCAAGTATACATCAATACATTAGGATTAATAAGATCATTTAAAATAAATAAGTTTATTTAAAAGTGCTACTAAATGCATTATATTTTGTCACTACATATTTTCTTAATCAATAAATGCCAAAATTACACTATCCAGTTTAAAAATTTTTGATGTTATAAAGGGATCTCTAAACCTAAGTGGAAGAAAGTGTTCTTTATCCAAGAAGGGATGATATGAACATATCTCTGTGTGTATAACATATTATTATTTTATTATTTATTAAATGAAAGGATAAACAAGAAATATGTTTAAATTGTTCTATATAAGGGGAGAGGGGATTAAGACAAAATGAAAAGGAATAGCTTAGACTTCTCTGAATATATTTTGGTTTGTAGATCTAATTTTGAAATCATGTAAATATTTTTCATATTATAAAGCAAAATAAAATTTTCAAAAAAAAAGTATTCCTAAAAGTCAAATGCAAATTTTAATAAATAAAACTAGCTATATATTGAGTTGTGGAATGACCAGAAACTATTCCAAATGAATTTAGAGCATTAATTTGACTGTACATTCTTGATAAGATATATCCCAAGAACAAAAAGAACATTAAAAAAACCAAACCCAACAACAGTTTTTAACAATCCTATTATTGGCTATAGGGTTAGTGTTGTTATTCTGAGATTTAAGATTGATAGCGCCAAGTAAAATTCCTGTAGTCCTAAATTCTTACTGGAAGTGTTTGTATAAACTCATGACATATTTAAAAAAATAAAACGTATTTCCTAACTTTATGCACTGAAAAAACTAGAAACAATGACCAGCCCATCAGTAATGCACATATCTAGTGCCCAGATTGTGGTCCCTAAGTACCATTTCCCATTTAAAGGAACTGGGGCTCCTTGGAAAAACGGCTGACTCCAGGTCTGGGGTTGGAAATACACAAGGTGAGCCTGAATATCTTGTCATGTCAAAAGAAAGGAAGCCAGCAGAGACCACTGGAGTCATGTCAGAAGAACTCAGGATACTCACCTGGCAGGGGAGACCCCATGATCATGAAGGTGCTTTTCCCAGGGCGAGGCTTATCCATTGCACTTCGGATGTGCTGACCCCTTCGACTTCCCCAAATGTGGGAAACTCAAGTGCATAATTTGTGGTAGTGGGGACTGTGTTCCTGCTCTTCCCTGTAAAAAAAAAAAAAAGAAAAGAAAAAAGAAAAGGAAAGGGAAGGGAAGGGAAGGGAAGGGAAGGAAAGGAAAGGAAAGGAAAGGAAAGGAAAGGAAAAGAAAAGAAAAGAAAAGAAAAGAAAAGAAAAGAAAAGAAAAAACTCAGGAGCTATCCTGAATGGGGTCCATTGGCTAAAGGTGGAACAACAGGAAAAATAATTTGGTGGATTGAAATACCAAATATTCATGAATTCATAATGATAGCCAAAAAGAAATGAACAAAAACCTCTTTGGTTACTCAAGATGCTAAGGGACCAACTCATTATTTTGGAAATAGATTAATAAAGAAAAAAATTCAAACATTTATCCCCACTTTTCTTTATGACCTCTACCTTAGTGTATTAAATAGTTGATGAGAGAAAGTCTCCCTTTATAGAAGCAGGCCAGGTAATAAATAAAAAAGTAACGACAGAATAGGGTGTCACCATTTTGTAACCCCTAATGATATAACAGATCTAGGAGTGATCATCAATGGCTGCTAAGGTATCAAAGAGAGGTGAACGGATGTTGTGCCTCATAATGAAACTATTAACACTACCTATGCATCTTGCCGAGCCTCCTAATGTGTTGATTTAAAGATAAATAAGGGGCAGAGAAACATGTTCAAGAGCATCTAGAGGACACAACTAGCTAGATCTGGACTGGGAAACTCTAGAGCAGCGCTATTCAAAGTTATCAGTATCCACAATACTTGGAGGTTTGTTAGAAATTCAAATTCTCAGGACCTATCCCAGACCTACTCAGTCAGAATCTCTGGGACCCAGGAACCTGGATTTTGACAAGCTCTTTGATGAGTCTTCATGCATGGTGAAGCGTAAGATAGTCTGGTGTGCAGAACAAGCAATCTGGTTTCTTTAACCAATGAACTGCAAGGAAAAAAAATGAAGGGGAACTTACAGATTCAAAAAGAATTTTAAAAACATCAACATTATGCAGTATGTGAATCTTGTTTGGCTCCTGATCTGAACTGTAAAAAAAACACTTTTATGAGAGATATGGGAAATGTGAATATTGACTTGATATTAAGAGTTAGTGTCCGTTTTCAAGGTATGGTGATGGTCTTGTGGTTATGTTTTTAAGAGTCCTTTCTTTTAGTGATACATATTTAAATATTTGCACATGAAATGATGTCATATTTGAGATGCTTCAAAATAATTTAGGGGTGGAAGGTGGGAAAATAGGCATGAGTATAACTGAAACAAGATTAGCCATGACCTAACAATTATTGGGACTGGTTAGTGGGTACATGGGAGTTCATTTTACTTTTCTTTGTATATTTTAATGTTTCAACCTTTTCATAAGACAATGCTTAAGGCAAAGCTAATGCAGGAAAATAATAGAACTATTATTATAAAATAATAACAACTGTTAAATTGGATTGATGGATGTATTTGAGGCATTATTATACTGTTCTACTTTTCTATATGCCTGAAAATATTCATAATTAAAACTAAAAAATACATCTTCATTGGAAAAAAATGAAATAGTTTGTCTGCTTAAAAATATGGGAACCACTGTAGAAAACATTGACAAATTTGTTTCAACCATTAGTTATTAAACATTTTTTGTGACAGACACTATATTAGACAACTTCAGGTATATCATTAGCTTAAGTGATTATCTCCAATTTAAAAGGTAGTAAGTGAGGTGGAGGGAGCTGTCCGTCAGGGTCACAGAGCTGAGAGAGACGTCAGTGCCAAGCTGGCTCTGCCCGGGCCTGTGCCCTCCTTCTCCTGTCCTTGCTAGAGCAATAACTCCTAAGAATAACCCACTCCTTTTCTTCTAGTATATTGCTCATAATTCCTAGAAACTGAGGGTCCTTTAGTGTTCTAGGACATTACGGGAGAGCACGCTGCTTCACCATTTGGTTGCTTTGTTTTTGACTTTAAAATTTTTATTGAGGTATAACATACACATGTAATGTGCATGGGTAGTAAGTACGCGGCTTCTTGCATTCACTTAAGTATGCACCGTTGCACCGGCACCCAGGTGCTTGGCGCTCTATCCCTTGAACCCCTTCCGTGTCAAAGCCCTCCCCCCTAGAGGTAACTAGGATGACTTCTATCGCCATAGGTAAATGGAAGCATATTGGGTGGACTTCTGTGTATGGCTTCTTGCACTCATCACTGTCTGGGAGATTCTTGCATGTTGTTGCCTGTGGAAGGGGCGTGTTCTTTTTTGTCACTGTATAGTACTCCGTGGCATGAATTACCTCGGTTTATTCCTCCATCGTACTACTTGATGGAAATTTTGAATTGTTTCCAGTTTTTAGCTATTGTGAAGGAAGCGGCCTTGAGCATTCCTGGAAATGTTTTCTAGTGGCTATATGCATATGCTCATCTTGGGCACTAACCCAGGAGTGGAATTGCTGGACCATCCCGTCAGCATCTACGTGCTCCTAGTACGTAAGGGCCAGAGTGTCTTCAACATGGTGGCTGAAGTCCACGTCAGCCCAACCAGCAACATAGGAAAGCCGCAGTTGCTTCCTAGCCTCAGTGATCCTGGGATTGCCACTCTTCTGGCCATTCTCCTAGCACCCTGATTTGGAAACCTCCTCTAAGAAGTCTTGTGTTCTTTCCGCAGAATGATCACCCTTACTCTGGCTCCCACAGCCTTTTCTCCATACCTCTGCCACAACTCTCATGGCCTCTGGTGGAAGCATTTGTTTCCTCTTCATCTCCCATCACTAGAATCTCTAAGTCGCCCGAGGGCAAGGTCAGTGTCTTCTTGGTATCCAGTTTTTAACATCTGGCCTGGTGCAAAGTCTGTGCTCAATTAATGTTTGATTGAATGAATGAATGAATGAATAGATGACTCAATATATTCTTAACAGCCTAAATCCTACTCACTAGGTTGGACGTGGAGTTCATTCTTTGGAATGTGAGAACCTCATTCCATGGCTGTGACGCACAGGAAGACTTTGGCCTGAAATTCAGAGAGCTCCCTGTTTGTGAGGGATTGGTTAAGATTCCCCATCTCTAAGGCTACATTTGAATTAGGCCTGGAGGCACAAAAGAGCAGGAGGACTCCAGGCCGGGAGGAAGCTGCCCTGGTTGGGTCTTAGCTTAAACCTTGTGGCTCTGTTTTGAAAGGGCCACCTCTTTCCCTCTGGCCAGCAAGTTGCTATGATTTCAGGAGAAAACATTTACAGACTTTAGCTTTTCAGGACCGGCCAACACTGGCCATATTCTCCGTGTGGTGGCTTGGTGGGATGCAAATGCTGTGCCTGTCCTGGCCCCGCCTCTGCCTTGAGGAATTCCCGGCCGTAACCTAGAGGTCCAAGTACACAAGCCAAGAGGAGAATGAACATGGGTATGCTATTCTGGACTTTTTCAATAGTCGTGTACATATGAAGGCTGACACGGTGTAACGGGGGATTGAGAACTCATTGCTATGTGAAGGTAACCTGGGCCCTGGGTGAACAATTGTAACCACCAAAAATTAAACTGAAAAGCCCATCTTTCAGGCAAATATTTGGCTTTCCTTGAACTGCCACAAAACGTCTACACCAGTGGACTGACATCTGAGACTTTGACTGTGAGCATTTTACAGACATTTCTATATGTCGAGGGTGCTGTGGAATGGGAAAAAATATTAATAGAGTGAACATTTTAAATGCAGAGCTATGAGAAATACATTGAGGAAATGGGGATGGATTTAATTCTAGCATCCCCTATATTTCTTTAAGCCACAACAGCCTGGAGGTGAAAATGTATCTGCTTGACTCTCTCCGTCTCTTGTGCCCACAGGAGGGCACTGATTCACCTTTACTTCCAGGTGCACCCTAGGGCTGCCACATGTGTGCTCCTGAGCAATTGCCTTGGCTTCCAGTGCCTGGCCACGTCTACCCTGGCACAGCCCCCAGCCCTGTCTCCCCAAAGCTGTGCGCAAGGAAACCCTGGATGGGCCAGGTGAGCAGTGCTGGGCCCAGGATGAGTGCACCACCGAGACCCAATCAGCCTGCCTTGTTTGCAGTATCTCTTTAAGATCTTAGTGAAGTTGGCACTTGGCCGTTTTTGCTGAAAATAACATCACTGTGGGAGTGTTCTCAGGCGTACTTACCTCCCCTCCTCCTTCAAGGAAAGGAAATCCTGTACTGGATGGCCTTCATACCTGCAGCCTGCTGCGAGAGTTTGGCTCTGCCAGGCAGATCCTAGGCTTTGTGCTGTAGGAGAGGGTGGGCAGAGGACAGGAGAAAGGCCAGAGAAGAGTGGGGAAGACGGCACCCGAGGCCCATCACCATCGGGGGTAGCTATATAAGAGCAAGCTGGGGGGAGTGGCGGGTGCCTGATCTGGGGGTCCCAGAAAGTAGGGGTGAGGTAGGGTGTACAGATAGAAAATGGGGGACTCCTAAGAATGGGGCACAGGTTCCTGGGTGTAATTTGGAGCCCCAGGTGGGAGGGTTAGAGTTTCCATGGATTTGTCTGTGGCGATTGAACTGTGCTTCTTGAAAGAAACCCCAGTCAAGCCCGAGGAGGTCACGCCCACAGTCCCCTCTCCTCCTAGGACTCAGGTGAGAGCAGGTCAGCTCTGCTGACCTCAAGGGCTGCCTCTTCCCGGGGAGGTTCTCTGAGCAGGAGGCTGCCCACCTGCCTGCCCACCAGGTCTGCCTCTGCGAACAAGGCCCGGGTTTAAGCTGAGAAGCCTTCGCACAACAGCGTAGTGAGCAGCTGCCCCTCCGATCCGCCCAAGTCGGGTCCAGAGCAAGGGAAAGGACACTTTCCAGCAGCAAGTCCAGGCCCGAGTTCAAAATACTTGTTCCAAGGCCAAATTTGGCCAATCAAGACACAAAATCTAGCCAATTATTCAGGTTAATTTGAGCAACATAAGATGGCAAATACTTCTTTTTCCATTTTAAATCAGACTGAATATTTATGCTGCTTGAATTCATGGGTACAGACATTGATAAAGGAACGTGTACAGGTTATTTAATAAAGTGACTATTAGGAAACTGTGGTGTTTGAAAGAGCTTACCAAGTCAGTGAAAGCCATGCTTTCCAGAAATAGATAATGACATGAGATATTGCGTATTAGATAGTGGTAAGTGAAAAAAAGCTTTAAATTGCATAAAATAACATTAATTCTTCATGCGTTTCTATCATGTTTCCATTTATAGCTATCAATTTATCTATCTCTATATCTATGTATATAACAAAATGAAAATAGAAAACACACCCAAATACTCACACTGATTATTTCTGATTGATGGAATTGTAGGTGACTTTTGTTTCCTTATTATATATTCTTTTTTTTTCAATTTCAAATACCTTTTGAAAGATATTTCAGATAGGCTTTGCTATATAACAAACTACCCCAAAATTTAGTGGCTTAACCCAAGAAACACTTCTTATTTCTCACAATTCTGTGGATCAGTTGGGCCGCTCCTTGGGTCCAGGCTGGCTTGGTGGGTCTCTGAGGTCAGCTGACAGCTGGGCCGGCCGAGGTGCTCTAGGGAGGACGCGCTCACACTTCCGGTACTTGCAGGTCTGTTGGTTTGAAGTCTTGAGCTGGGATGGGTCATCTCTATGCCATGTGGACTCTCATTCTCCCATTGGCCAGCCCAGGCTTCAGCACATGGTGGCCTCAGGGACCCAGGAGAGGCCAGCCTGACGGTGCACGCTCTTCTCAAGCCTCTGCCTGCACCACGTTTGCTCACGTCCCGTTGGCCAAGGCAAGCCACAAGTCGAGTGGGATTGTAGGGGGGGAAATACATGCTCCCCCTCGATGGAGCACTGCGAAGTCACACCGCGAAGGTCTGGGCATGGAGGGATAGCGACCATGTGGCCATTCTGGCATCTGCCACAAAGGACATGTATGAGGTTTGGACCCAGAAAAAAAAATTCATTAAGAAAAAAAAAACAGAAGAACGTTTGCCAAGAGATTTAGGTTTTGGTTCAGAATTCCAAGTAGCCAGCAGTGTATTAGAATAGTAGATATTCACAGAAGTGACCAGCCATTTGTAGCCTTATGTATTGATTTTTAAAAGTCAAAAGATGGTGGACACTCCCTCATCTCATTTCAATCGACTCCTTTTTCAATGACATTTTTTCCCATTAAAAGTAAGTGTTCACTGTGATTATACTAAAAGCCATTGATTATACACTTCAGATAGATCATACGGTGTGTGAATATTTCTCAATAAAACTGTGTAATAAACAAATAAATAATTTTGCAAGAATAGCCAGAAACAGCAGGGGAAACAGAGAGATTAAGAGGGGAGGAATTTTCTTGTCTGTTTTTTGTTTATTATTACTGAAATAATGAAAATGCTCTAATAATGATCAAAGTGTTGAAGGAAAAAAAAAAGTGCTGTGGCAGCCGTGCTTTGGCCCTGATGATCCCCACTCTGTTACATGCTTGTGAGTGTGCTACCTTACACGGCAAAAAATAGAGTATCCTGGATAATTGGGTGGGCCCAATGGAATCACAGTGTCCTTAAAAGTAGACAAGAAGGCAGAAGGGTGAGTTGGGGGTGTGTTGGGGAAAGAGGCAGGAGTTTGGCACTGGCTGTGATGGTGGGAGGAGGGGCACAAGCCCAGAGTCGTGAGTGGCTTCAAGAAGCTGACAGCCAGCAAGGAGACAGAGACCCCAAGACTACAACCACAAGGACTGAGCTCTGCGACCATCCTGCACGCGCCTGGCAGTGGGTTCGTCCAGAAAGCAGTGCAACCTGCCAACACTTCAGTTTCCACCTACACCAGACTTCTGAGCTGCAAAACCGTAAGATAAAGATTTGTGTTGTTTTAAGCCACGAAGTTCGTGGTAATTTGTTATGGAAGCAGTAGACAATTAATACAAGGTTCATTATAAAAATTTTAGAAAATCAATTAAAGCACAAAGAACAGAGCAAAAGCTATCCATACTCCTATTTACCCCAAGATAATCACATTTTATTTCAGATATATTTTTCCTGTTTAGCTACCTTATCCCAGTGGAGATCATACTGAGCATTTTTTTATAACTGATTTTTTTGTTTTTGCTTAATGTATATTACTGACAGTGTCCCAGGACAATAAATTGTCTTTTCTCGATGCACTGTCACAACAGAGGTTCCTCAAGGATGCTATAGCAGAATGCTATAGAGCAAGGGCTCTTAACAACGGGTCCATGAGCTTGAATTGAAATTCAAAAAAAACATTATTCTTGTGGGGACGTGTTGGTGCAGGTGTGATGTATTTATTAAATGATACACAGTATAGGGTGGACTTAGTAAAGGGTCCATGGTTTCCACCTGACTGGCAAAGGGGGGGTCCGTGGAACAAAAAAGGTTAAGAGCCCCTGCCCTAGAGGTGGCCCAGGCTGCTGTGTAACACAGTGGTGGAGGTGGGAAACGCTTTCTGGAAGAGAGATCTGGAAGGGTGAGTCGAGTTTGCCAGGCGAAGACATTGAGAGTGGCTTTCTGGTAGAATTCGAACCCTTCTCGGTTCACATGGGGGAACAAGCGCAGGGTTAGGGCCTTTAGCACAGTTCGCTCCCCTAACTTGGAGGGTGGAGTGAGCTGAGAAGGCGACGGAGGAAGCGTGGGGCCGGGAGCTGACCGCCTGGGGCCTCTGCAGTCACCGCGAAGCTGTGGAAACCACCCTCCCAAAGACCACGTTCTTATCTGGGTCTGGTCTCTGTTTCCTTCAGTTGATTCCTTTCTGACAACTGACTTATGACTTCCCGTTAAAAGAGAGCCGTAATCGCTGCTCCAGGAAAGATCTGTGCAAACCAGCTTTTCCCAGCACAATGCGCCACCAGAAACCCGCATAGAAACGAAAACGTTATCAATACCGTCATTACCGTGCAGCCTCCCGGAGAAACGGAGAGCATTCTAATCTTTCGAGAACAACCTGCTGCAGAACTGAGATTTGCTGATGGGAAAACAGTGCATTTAATTACCACCAACCCTGGACGTGCATGTCTTGGCAGAAGCACAGGTGTCACCAGGTATGACATGGCACCCTTACCCATTCTGTAATTGTGAGCCACCAGCTATTGCTGGGTTTTCTTACAAAAACCTGAATTCCAAGCAGCTGCTTAAATCTCCAAGCCAACAACTGGGTGGGGGGTTCATTTTCCTCTTTTGAGACAAGATAGTCAAGCATTCTTCTGGGAGTGCCACCTCCAAGGTCCAGCTTTGTCCATCTTTGCCAAAGGATGACCCTCGGCCGCTGGAGGCCACTTCTTGCTCTTTCCGGAGCAGACCACAGGAACAACATGGCCTCTCTCCGCATACAAAACTCAAAGGCTTTATATGCTGGAATAATTAAATCACTAATCTCCAGACTGGAGGGGACAGGTCAAGGTGAAGGGTCCCCCTCCTCTTTTTTTCCCCAGGTTGCTGGCTCGGCAGCGTCCCCTGCAGGGAGAGCGCGTGGGGTTGACCGTGGCTCTCACTTTCTCTGGAGCCTGAGTACTGCCTCATTCCTTGAGCCTCACTGTCTGCAGACCAAAGTCTGAAACTGTAGAACCCTTTCTCCCAGCCCCTTCCCGCACCCGGCCTCCTAATCCAGCCCTAATTCCACCTGGTCACTCTGTCTGCTGCCCTTTAAAACATCAAAGAACAGCTGCTCTTTCAAACATAATGGTTGTCTCTGTTATTCCCACACGATTCAAATCTTTAAAATGTCACTTCCTTCCAGATCTTACTTGGTATAAATGAAAATGATTTAAAGTTTAAAAATGGACTTCTAGGTTTATGCCTGGGGATTGTATCTCTTTTTGCCTTCAGCCAGCTCCCCCGCCCCCTGGGTCTGACATCCTGACATAGATGTATAGGGCTCTCCTGCAAAACCTGGATAGCCTCAGCATTTCAAAGTCTTTTTTTATCAGAATCTACAGAAAAAGACATCCTTGAGGAAACTCTGCTGTGACAGTGCATCGGGAATATTGCTTTTGGAATGATTTCCTTGTCTCTTCAAGCAGCAGTTAGGCCGTGTTCATTCTCGAAATATTTATTTTTTGCAAGATTGGACTAATACTATCAGTAAACTACCAGTTCCTTCAAGCCCTGAACTGGCTTCCACCAGAGCCGCTTCTGCTCCTGGGAGACCATCAGCCCGTTCTCCTTGGCCTGCTCAAACACCGCACCCTGCGTCGCTCCTGGGCTCTGGAAAGAAACTGGGCACAAAACAGCATCCTCCTTTTCAAAGCCATTGTTATGTTAGAATATGCTCCCATGTTGCTGCACGTCCACTGAGCAAACCTGAGGCCTAGTTAAGGACTTTGGGAGACAGTCAGCACCCCCACCTCCGCCCTGAGGAGCACTGGGCCTTAACTGGAAAGCCCTGAGAAGGCGTTCAGGAGCAGTCAATGACAGCCACATGAGCCTAGGGCAAAGTGAAAATCAAACAGGACCATTCTCACAATGAATTTGAAATAAACAGCATCTTTCAAGGTTAGTGTTCATTGTCAGGCCTTTACTGTCAAGATGCTCAGGATTCCTGGTCACTGCCAACATCCCCCCACCCAAACACACACAGAGTCCCCACCCCAACCCTCCCCTAGACTTGAGATCCCTGAAACCGCTACACATACTTTTACCTCCAAGGCTTAGCTCAGAGGGGGCAATAGTTTTACCTCTTAGAGCCAAATCCAGTCTGTGGAGGTGGCTTCCGGGAGTGCTGTTGAGAAGGATTCTGAGGCTTCATCTGGGCTTAGTGGGAAACAAGGCAATGGTACCTCATGAGGTCTGCCTCAGGTGCAGATGGAGAGAAGTTTCCTTAGAACAGGGTGGGACAGGAGGCAGCGGCCCACATTCCCTAAGCCACATCAGTTCCCTGTGCTTTCACTAACAGTTTTCATCTAACCTTAAAAATAACTGGAAATGTTGATAGGTTTAAACATTTCATTATTTTAATTGCCCTTCTTTGAGTTACTAGTATTCAAAATTTTAATGTCTTTGTTGTTCATTTACATTTCTTCTGTGAGGGGCTCGTTCATGACCTTTGGCCATTTTGAGATCAGAGTGTTTTGCTTTTATTAATGTATGAGAAACGTTTATAAAGATTATTAATCCTTTGTTATATGTTTCAAATATTTGTCCCATTTTGTGATTTGCCTTATTTTGCTTGTAGTGTCTTTTGCCAGTCAGCAGTTTTTCATTTTTGTATAATCAAATCCAAGTCTTTTTTTTTAAAAGCTACTGCTCAACATTCATAGAAATGCTTCCTCCTTTGCTTTTATTAGAAAGGCTTTGCCTTCCCTAGACTTAAAGTTATTTATCTCCATTTTCTTCTAGTCGCTTTACTTTTATGCACTGCAGCCCTTCTCTTTCCACCCACCCACAACCCAGCATACTCAGTAGGCACCCAGTGTTTGCTTTGCCCCAGATGAAGGTAAAGGAAATGCTTATGGTCTAATGACTTGAAAATTATATGCAAGGCTGCAAATTAGAATTCAAGAAGTAGTGACCTAGCTCCTCTCGGAGGATCTGGCTAATTGGACACAAACCTGGTGTGGGGATGCCCTTCCCAGGATGTTTTCCAGAAGTTAGTGGTAATGGGCTTGTGCCAGAGCCTGGGAGAACCGTAGCAGGACCCAAATGAACCTTGAAGTCTTCCTTTTTTTCTCTTCAAGATTTGAGTAATGATGAGGTCCTCCTACTGTGAGTGATTTCTAAAATTCATTCAGAATTGATAATACAGGACTTGTCTGCAAAGAGCCAAGCCAGCGTCTTGTTTTAACGTGTAAGGCGGTGTCCAAAAATTTGACTCACCGATCCCCGTAAATCTTTTTATGATGTCTTTAAGTACATACATGGGAGACAACACAAACACCATGGGGCGAGTGCAGGGGGCTCATTTTAGTTACTGGGCTTTAGCTCTCATTTTAGAAAGTGCCCATAAAACAAACAAATAAAAACTATGTAGTGCATTTCTGAAGACACGTTGCTCCTGAGTGCCTCTGTGCTTTCCCAACTTAGAGGAACAACCTTTGATTTGAAGTCTGGCTTTCGTTGACGGTAATATTGATTCCGTGTTGACTCCTTGACTATAAGATCAAGAACTCTCTTGCCCAATACAAACCAACCTTTGTAGAATTGTCTCTTCTCACCTAACCAAGAATGGAGGTAGGTTCTCTACATAAAGTGGAGAACACCAGTGTGTGTATTGCACGGATTGTTGTTAATAATGCATTTTTAGATGGAGTTAATGTTTTATGTGCTATTAATAATATATGTTTAGGGAAATGTATGTATTCTATTGAAGGAAGGGAATTACTAACTCTGAATCTCATCCTTGTATCACAGTGCAGTCATGACCTATATTTGATGAAACCTTACCCAGTAGAGTCTATTTGTATCAAGAAAAAATTCCCTTCATGATATAGCCTGGAAGGTCCAGCCTCGGAAGTTTGCTTCTACTTCCCGGCTTCCCTTGTCCCTCCTCCTTTCCTAGCCCATCATAAGCTTCATTCACGGCTCTGAGCACCGCCAGTACTGAAATGTCTGCTGTAAAGACGTCTCGGGAATAGGAACAGCATTTATCTATGTATATATAAGAGGTCCTTCTCATCTCAGAGGTCATTCAAACGTCATGGCAATTCCCATTCAGAATTTGAAAAGGCTCCGTCTGTCCCATCACCCTGGACTCTGGGGAAAGAGCCTGAGCAATGTCTTTCTCAGATGGAGTGAAACAAGCAAGGAACGCTAGTGAGAAACAGCGACGTCTAGATGGAAAGGAAAGCCAAGTGTTGATGGCAGATGACATTGAAATGAGAATGCCCTGACGTGGCCTGGGTGCCAGGCTCTCGGCCAGGCGTTGTGGCGGGGAAGCTAGGCGGGCTAGGGGAGCATGGCAGCCCCCTGCCTGCAGGGTGCTTGCGGTCTAACTGAAACATCACGGTGTCCCGTTATCCCCACGATATGATCACTACCCTTAATTCTTCCTTATTCTGCAGCACCTGACACTTCACTGCGAAGGCTGCAAGTTCCCAAGGCAAATATTTTCCGATTTCATATCACTGCAGCTTTGAGATATCCTATTCCATAACTGAAGTTTCTTCTGAGTCAGTAAAATTACTTAAGATTTTAGTGAAATCCAAAAATATGTTTGTGTTTTCAATCCTTAGACACACTTATACAGATGCAACTTGGTGCCACACGTAAGAGCTGGAGGGAGACAGACCTGGGTTCAATTCTCAGTCTCCAGCGACCAGCGTGAAGAAACCTAGGCAAGTTATAATTACCCTCTTGCTTACTCCATGTCTTCATGCAAAACGGAGATGATTCAGTGGGAGCTTTCCGCAGGCATTCTTCTCTTAGTTCAAAGAGATTCTCAGGGGACAGAGAGAGAGAACAAGTTAAGCAGCAGTGGGAGGGCTCTGCTACATTCCATTCTGAGTCTGCCCTGGAGGAGAAGCTCATCTGTGGTTCCTCCAAGCAGCCTTGGAGCTCACTGGCTTCTCAGAGCTTGAACTAGTGGGATTCTAGTATCTTAAAGGAAACCTGTTTTGTACATCATGTCCCCTAATCATGCCCACTTCTCCATCCGATACTCAGTCGATCTGTTTTAGCACTGGATGAAACATTGACTGGGTTGGGCAAACTGTATTGAAAGACGTTAGTCTGTCTTTAAGAATTCTGACATTATGATATTCAATTTTATCTGAGTTTAGAAACTGCCCCAGCCCCCCTGGCACCCCAGCCCCTATTAAATGGAAGCCAGCCCAGAGCCTAGCTACAACCTACCTCCGAGGGCTATTCCGAGAATTATGAATATGAAATGGGGAAGATTTGAAAATGGGTAGGGAGGCCCTGCTGTTGCCTCTGAAAAGAAAGGGATGGGGAACACGCACAAGAGCCTACTGAGCAGCTTTAAGCCTCCAAACCCACTCTAACACCTTTCACAAGACAATTGTCTTGAAAGCCAAGCCTTGGGGGGCAGGGTATGTAATTTCTAAATTCCTTGTGTTCCATTAGCACACCAGGAGCTATGCCTAAGGGACGAGGGCATGGAGGTTAGGATAGGACCCAGAGGAGAAATCCACTTCCTCTAGGTTGGACAGAGGAAGGACTTGAGTTTGGTTCTCCAGCATGTTCCCAGGCCCTTTCCAGGCATGCCCCATGGGCAGATGGAGGAGGTAGCTAATGATAAGAGTTATGCCAGTATGAGCAAAGTGACCTGTAGCCAAGAGCTGCAGAGCAGATCACAGAGGCCAGGGTCGAGGGGAGTGACTGCAGACCTCAGTGGGGTACACAGAGCCTGCGAAGGTAAAGGTGGGGTCAATCAGCACGGAGAACCACATGCTCGGAGAGTCCGCCGGCTGTGGACTTGGCAAGTCTTACCAGTAGAATGGGCAAGGAACAGCGTGACTGCAGAGGGCAGCGCGA